>VXBL01007269.1:430094-468517 GCA_013400195.1 Aramus guarauna
TGAGCTTCTCATCCCCCAGCACCCCAAGTCCTTCTCCTCAGGGCTGCTCTCCATCCATTCCCTGCCCAGCCTGGAGTTGTGCTTGGGATTGCGCCAACCTACATTCAGGACCTTGCACTTGGCCTTGTTGAACTTCATGATGTTCTCAGTGAGCTCTTCAGCGCTCTTTGTTTAGTACAGCAGGAGCTTATGAAAGCGGGGGCCGTCTCCGTACCTCTGACAAGGGGCTCTTGAGTCTGTTTGCAGAGCACTTGAGCTGACGTCTCAAGTAGGGTAAACTGTGTACTCTGCCCGACGCCAGTGGTGGGTTTTCAACGCCTGCCATGGAGTGCCTGCGGCGGGGGGTCGGACACCGCCTCTCCCACTTACCCGTCCTTGCGTCAGGCTGGTGAAAAATCACGTTGCAGTGTTGTAGGTTGTAGATTTGGTGTTGCAATATCCCACAGAAGAGGAGGTCACATCTCCTCTAAGGGTTCGCCATTTCCCCTAGCTGCTGTGAAAAGGCGGCAGTGAAATGCGTGTGCAGATCCCGCTTCCCTGGGTGTGCAAATACCATTCTCCCTTTACACACTGGTGTCAATGGAAGGGATTAATGTATTCAGAGCTCTGCCATCCAGCCTAAGCCGTTTCTACCCGGCAGTGCTGTGGTTCTGTCCTTCCCAACAAGTGTCAAATCCGACTGCATGGAGACCAGCGAGCACGGGAGCCCTTGGCCAAGCGGGTGAGGGGGCTCATCGCCCCCAAACTGCGGGGCCAGGAGCTTGCCCAGCGGGCCTGGCACAAATTAGACTTTTCATTTCTATATGCTGGTACTTATACAGGCCCTTGTGAGTTATATTGCCTCTTCTAGGTGTGGAAAAACTTTTTTTAAGAGTTACCTTTTATCTAGCCTGTATCTTTGTGACGTCAACTAAAGCCCAGTGGAAAAGAATGCAAATAGAGCATTAAGGTG
This sequence comes from Aramus guarauna, assembly GCA_013400195.1. Lineage (NCBI taxonomy): Eukaryota > Metazoa > Chordata > Aves > Gruiformes > Aramidae > Aramus > Aramus guarauna. The sequence goes on from VXBL01007269.1 coordinate 431,047, forward strand.
TTAAGGGAGATGCTGCCTTCTCAGCAGATGCAATAACTTGAGATTTTGCTTTCTTTTTCTCGAGTACCATGAGTACTGGAGAGCATGGAGGACGCCTGGACCTTTGGAAGAAGGTTTTCCCTCCTGAAGCACTGAAGGCACCGAGGGTGGTGCCTGGAGTTTGCAGGGGTGTTGCTGCCCGCAGGTCTGCCTGCCTCCCCCCCTGTGGAAAGGTTTCCAGCCTGTTCTCCTCCCTGCCCGGACACCAGGCTGTCTGCTGCCACAGCCCAGGAGAGGCGGGAGAAGACTTGAATAAACGTCAGCATCTATGAAATCACCATTTACCCTTTGTTTTAGAGCCAGGACTGAAAGTTCAGGGATGCCTTTGAGGATGGTCAGGAACAGGAGGAACTGGGCACAGAATATTTTTGGACTGTAACTGTCCTTTTTATGAGCAATTACTCTCTTTGTCTCAGTTTAAAGAAAATGTAAGAAAGGCACAGTATAAATATCATGATTTGCTTCTCAGTGCTAAAAGCTTTTAGACCAAGAAAATAAAGTATTGAATGGGTCGTGTGAAAGCTGAGGGGTGGGAAAGGAATGTGGAAGATAGTGCTCAATGGAACAGAAATCTGCAGGCGAATGGCAAACTCACCTTAGTATTGGTGAAGCGGAGCTGTGGCAGCTGGGAAAAGTCGTACCAGAGTGGGAGACGCTCCAGGGTCTGTTGGGGTTTCTAAGATCTGACACAGGAAAGAGGATTCAGAGGTCTCCTCGGATCGCTAAGAAATGTAAAGGCTGTAAAGCATCTTTTATTTTCATTGCACAGTGGGACGGACCCTTTGAAATTTCAAATACTTTTGAAAGACAAGAAGGTAATTTCTTCCTCTCAGCAATGCTGTTTAGCAAACAAATTCTTCTTAAAGAAGGAATTTGGAGGCGAATTCTTTTTCTATTACTGTCTTTTGTTTTTTGTTAATGTTGGGTTTTGTTGCATTTTTTTGATGCCATGTTGCAAGATGCCATTTATCCTCCAGACTTCAGAAAGCATTATGCCTTAAAGCCTCGATCTTGCCCTGGGATGCCAAATCAGTGATGGCTTTGGGAGGGTTTTTTTGGATGTAGCTGGGAGGATTTTCAGAGCCGGACTACTCTTGGAGGCTGAGTTTGTGAGGAAAGAGGCAGTTATGCTTAAGCAATGTGGTGGATCTACCCAAAGTGGCAATTAACCCAGAGAAAGTTTGAGTATTTCTCATGCATTCTTCTTATTGCAAAGCATTTCTTATACAACCACGCTTTTCCAGAAGTGCTGATAAATCATCCCAAATTGTTTTTCCCTGCCACCCACAAAGAGCGTTCCCACAAATCCTGCTCAAATACACGTATGTGCCCTGACTGTGCAGCTGGTCTCAGAGCTAAGAAAATCAGGTTACACTGTACATAGATATGTTTTTTTGCCCCTTTTTTTTTTNATTATGACTATTCAAGCACGGATACAAGGCATTTGAAATTTTGGTAAATGCAGTGTGTGCCTCTTGTTAGGAAAAGCTGGCCTTTAAGTGCCTCATTTCAACATAACCTCCTGTATTGACAGTTGGCTTCACAAGCTCTTGCACAAAAAAATTCGGTAAAACCACTTGATAGCCGGAGAGGGAATTGCAGTACATTCCCTATTCTGGAAGCTTACAAAGGAATTGCAGTAATCCCTGTGGGCTGCAGGAGAGACGCTGTGCCCATGGGCAATGATTCGGGTAAAACTGAGGGGGGTGTTATGAATTCCTCTTTAAAAAAGCAATTCCCTCAGAATAGCCTACACCATATTAACTTCTGAATGCATTTATCTTTTGCTAGCAGTGGTGATTATCTAGTGAACTGAAATATCCCAGCTATAATGCTTGCTTGAAAATTATAAAAAGTGGCATTCAGTACTGTGTCCTTTCCAGGTTTTCAACAAAGCCAACTGTGCTGACTAATGAGAGAGAGTGAATCCATATTCCCGTAGGTTAATTGCATTTATTTTCGTCTGCTTGCCACCCACACATTCCACTCTTTCAAGTTAATAGGAGCTTATTATCATTGAGATCATTCATGATTAGACTGAATTTTTGTGGATGATTTTGTGTTTCATCAAATGCAAGATTTAATGCTTTGTTTTTGTCTGTCTTGAGTTCATCTTGGAAGAGTTTGGAAGGGTTTTTTTTACTTTTTATTCAGTACCCAAACTACTTGAAGCTTGATGCATTGTAGTTCTGCAAAGAAAGCAGGATACTATTAATGGAAAATAATTCCAATGGACACTTACATCAACGGGTAGTATTCAGGGTGAAATTGCTTTTGGAATTAGTGTCTCTATATTGAGATGGTTTAAGAAGCAATGGATATTCTAGTAAATAATTTTTCATTTTGAGTTTGGGTAATATTTTTAGCTTTATTGTGTGTTCTGCATTAAAAAAAAAAGTAATGTACAAATATATAGTAGATATAACCTTTTGAATCCTTTAACTCCTCATCATATGTTAGCATACCACCACAGAGTGATTTCAGACCCAGAGATTATGTGATCACCTAGTTTGACCTTCTATAAAACAATAGTCTAAGAATCTAGGCCAGTAATGCTTATATCACAGAAATGTTTTCTCTTCGATCTGTATTACTTTTGCATATTTTTAAAATACACCTAAACCTGTTTTTTAAAAGTCAAGTGAAGGAGAACTCATGACATGCCAAAGTTGTCGCTCAGGTAGTTTAACCACACTGTTAAAATGCGGGTTTATTTCTAGTCTATCTCTAAACACGGCATCCCATTATGCTCTTCCCTGCTATGCAGAAAATCTCTATTTGTACACTTTATTATGTCACATCTTGATCTTTCCTTGGGCAAATTAAGGTGAATACCCTTCATTAGTTTCCCTATGATATGAATAATCTTATGGCGTCCCTTGCTAACAGAGCTCCATGCACTTACTCCTACTCTGCACACGGCAGGTCTTGAATGGCTCCGGTGGTGACTGAGTAAAATCCCAGTAAGGAGTGGGACAGGCTCCACCAAGATGTTTGGGGGCTGAAGCTCTTGCCCAGTGAGGAGGGGCTGAGGGACAATGGCTGGTGCAGGCAGAGCTGGAGGGGGACTTCATAGTAATCTGTCCGTAACTACAAGGAGATCATCAAGAAGATAGAGCCAGGCTCTTTTCAGTGGTGGGAGGGCAAGAGACAACAGGCGTAAGTTGGAACAGGAGAGGTTCAGACTGCCTACAAGGGAAAACTTTCCCACCATGAGGATGTTCAAGTACTGGAACCGCTTGCCTAGAGATGTTGTTGAGATTTTCGAGTCCTGGATGGATAAATCCATGGGCAACCTGGTCTGACCTCATAGGTGACCTTGCTTTGAGGAGGAGGTTGGATGAGAGACCCCTTGAGCTCTCTTCCAGCTGAATTATTCTGTGATCCTGTGAAGTTAACCGCAATGAAAATAAGCAAAAGGACTTGGAAAAATACTGGAAAAGAGCTTCATTCTTATCTTTCATGAATCTTTTTCTTCTAATCAGACCCTCAGACATACTGGCATCAGATTCATTACGATGACTTTGGAAGCTGACTTCAGAATTCCCCATGGGCTTCTTTGTGGACGTATACAAGAAGTGCTCTGTTAGCATTGCTTCCAGCCACCGGGTGCTTAAAGAGAGATCAGCATTTCTTTAATAAATCCTGTTTTTGAAAGATTTTGGCCATAAAAATCCACTTTAGGCCAAAATTGCATATTTACTTCCTTTCTCATGTTGCATTCCTGACCACCAACCATCTCAGTATCTTCTGGTCCCTGAACTTTTTGTGCTTTACACCTTCTTAGTTTGGGTTCAAGCATATTCCTGCTGCACTGGAATCTGTATCGAAGCCACTCCCGCAGGACCAGGAGCCAGGTCCCAACCACTGAGCAACTGCCTTTTCATAGGAGACCCTTCTTTTGCTGTGTCTGGATGTTTATACTGTTGTCATCATGCTCTGGAACTTACCGTGCACATTATTAATTCTTTATAGTTATCATGTAGGAGTAAAACCACTTTTCCTGTCCTATCTTTGTCATTTTTATTAAAATGAACTTCTCTCCTCTTTCTTTTATGCACAGTGCAGGAGAGCCTGCTGCTTGGTGCTGCTGGTTTGAGTTTCTCAGATTCACAGCTTTTTGCTCGCTCTCTCCCTGGGCAGACTTTGTCACTGCAGTTCTGACACTTGGTCCTGGGAGACAAGACAGAGCCATGCCCTCATGGCCCAGGAGAGCTCTCAGTCCCCTCAGCTTTGCATTTTCATGTTCCCAGTTCCAGGATTTTCACATAAACTAAATATTTATTTCAAAACTGCCTCCAACCCAGCCACGCTTCTCTGAAAGGCTGAGGAGCAAAGAGTGCCAGTTGAGGAAATCTCTAAAACAAGTGACAAAGTGTATCTGTAGCAGTTCTGCAAACAAACACAATTGCAAAGGGCACGTTGTAAAATGTGGCTCTGTTCTGCTAAAGAGCACGTTGTGAAATGGGTGCAGCCCCGAACCAGCTTCCCTGCAAATTTGTGCCACTTTGCAGTGACAAAAATCAAGCGGGAAGAAAGCAAGCCTCTGTTTTACGGTGTCCCGTGTCAGGCTGGGTGGTGGAACGCATCAGTGCTGGCAGGCAAACGTACGGAAAAGGGCTGCGAGGAGCAGAGCGACCTGTCTTTATCATGGAAATCACAACCACGCTTCCCCGTCAAAGCTGAAACTTGGCCACCCCCTTCTCGTTCAGTCCCTCTCCTTCCAAAAACTCCCTATCTACAGAGACAGAAATATTTATAGTCTTTCGTGAGGAAATTGGAATCGTACACGCTGAAGACCCCCAAAGCCTGCCTCTCTGCCAATATAAACAAGGCTGGGGAAAAAATACATTCTTAATCTAAATCCGATGCATTGTATTTGCGTGGTTTGTTTTTCTTCTACCAGACAGGAGGCAGCAAAGAGAGGTGTGTGTCCAAAAAGCTGTAAGGCCTGTGAAACCCCAGGTGCTGTGCTTGGCCACCCTGCTCCCCTCCTGTCCTCAGCATCACCCCAGCCCTCTGCGTCCCGGGCTCTGAAAGGCTCACGCACAGACGATAGCAAACACTTTCAAGCAAAAGCGTTACTGGATAAACTTTCATGCTAAGGTATGCGAGCACGGCCAGCCAGAGGATAACCGACCATCTGACAGATGCTGGGAAGGGCTCCAAATCAAACATCACATCAAAACACATCCATTCTCAGGCTGCTTATGCCTTGGACTTTAGTCTATCTGCTCCATCGTTGCCCTGTCTATCAGCCTAAAAATAGAAGAGAAAGGAAAAAGAAACCCAGCTGTGGTATCGGAGAATTTTTAAATTGTTTGCTCCATACGAGAAGGGCAGTGGCTCGAGGTCGCTCTGCGGTCGTGGTTTAAAGCCCATGCCGATCCCCTTGGTTGCTGGGCTTTTCTTGGGCGGGAAAATTCTTTTTTGTGTGCAAGGTTTGGGAACGCTCTTCCAGCTCCCAAAACCTCGCGTGTTCCCAGCCGAGGGAAGTGCCGGTGGCTATTGTCACAGGTGACCACCGTGGTCACGAGGCAGGCGGTGGAGGTGGCCACCTCCCTACAGAGGTGCTGTAAAAAACTGCAATATTCACGCGGTGCTTTGAATTCTGAAAGTAATTTTAAGTGTAGCAATAATTTCGCAATAAGAAAAGAAAAAGGTTTCCTTTCCTGGAGACGTTATTTGGGTTTTTATTTTTAAGGGAGTTGATTGAAATAAAATCTATAGTGATAAACAAGTTATTTTTCTAAGGCAAATTGAAACCACTTTTCAGACCACTGTAGGAGATGAACGGATCGGAAAGTAGCGGAGCTGAAGGTAAGGTAGCTGAGCCTGCCTGTATTTCTGCTTCCACACTGATCACAGTCGTTATGGTTATTGAACTCTACGCTATGTATTTTTAATTACACTTCAGATTATTCTCGCGCAACGCGCTGTAGTGCAGATCATCGCGGGGGGGGGACAGAAGCTTTTGTGCCTCTCCCTCTCCTCCCTCCTCGTCTTTGGCTCGGGCAGAGTTACCCACCTGGTATTTACCGCAGGCTCTGAAGGACGGCATTTAGGCTCACGCGTGGCAGAAACACTGGTTTAGCTCTTAGCAGCCAGGCTATAGGCGAGGCAAATTATCAGCCAATGACACGCTAATAGTTGGTAAGTTAATTTTGCCCCAGGATGGTAAAAACATCGATGTCTTCAATGGGTAACGTGATGAAAAGAGCTTGTCTGTTCCTGAGGGAGCAGGACAGATACTGGGTCCCTGGGGGCTGAGCTGTGAGGTGCTCTGGACTTTGGCAGTCCAGATGTCAAAATAAATTGTGTTATTTTAGAAATGCAAAAGGGATAGAAAACATCATATTCCCAAGTGGTCAGTGTTGCAAGATTTACAGGACGGAGCTAACCCTGGGTTTGTTGTAAGGATTATTTTTTACAAAATGGATTGCTAATGTTAAATGACTTTTGAATTACCCCTGAAGAAAGAACTAGAAAAGATAATAAAGACGTAACGGGGAGTCACCTCTACAAAATGCAGGGCTGGGTTATTGCTCGAACACTGGATAAGAGAGGGCCCAAACTGATGACATCCCTTTCCAAAGGGAAGAAGGAGTTGTGTCTCGGGAGGGTGAGGAAGGGAAGGGTCATGCCTGGGAGACAAATCCCTGGGACTCCCCACCCCCTTTCTCAGCAAAAAGTCACCTTTCTGGGCTGGAATTACCTACGGAGGGTTGTGCTCATTCCAGTGGGATGGTGCCTGGTCTTTCAGTCCCACGTGGACATCCCACTTCTGGCTCTTAATCCCTTCTCCAGAGGGCTGTTGCTGCAATGAAGCAAGCTATTGAAGTTAACGGAGAGCACGATCCTCAAAATGTTCCTATCCATAACGCGGCACAGCAGGAGTGTAACTGCACTGAGCTCCATATTGTGGGTTACAGCCTCAGAGACAACACGAACACCTACTTTTAATTGCACGAAATTACAAATTATTATTGCAGGGCTGAGGAACAATTGGGAGGCGTAATGGTGGGGAGAAGTACATGATGGATAAGGGAATAGAAGAAGCGATGGACAGAGGAGTCCGAGCTGTCAGCTCCATCTGCTCGGCCTCCCAAGCGAAACATGACTAAGGGCTGAAATGTCTTTCTGAAGTGACGGCCGAATGCTTGAGGTCGGGAGGAATGTGGTCTTGGAGCTGACACAGCTAAACTGCAAAAAAACTTTTCTGCGCCGCAGCAAAAGCCTGCCTTTCGGCTGGGGCAAAGGGAGGACAGAAATAACCCCCTCGTTGTGTGTTCACCTCCCCAGTGGTGAATCAGGATGGCCAACCTCTGATTGAAGGCAAGCTTAAAGAGAAGCAAGTCCGGTGGAAGTTTATCAAAAGGTGGAAAACTCGCTACTTCACTCTGGCTGGCAACCAGCTGCTTTTTCGGAAAGGAAAATCCGTAAGTCAGAAGACCGTCAGTTTGATTTCTCTCTTTCCCTCCTCCCCAACACCATTTCCCAGAGGTTTTCACTGCTCAGCCTTGCCCGTGGGCTCTGCACACCTCATGGCTAACTTCAGGAGTTGCTCACTGGCTTTAGTTAGATTTTTCTCTCTGGATCAAGAACATGAGATTTTGATTTGCTCTTGTTCAGGCAACAAATGCCCAGGGCTCAGTGCTGTAACTCCCAGGGCCCCGTAATTTATACCCTGCTAGCTGGTGACCTGTGCCTGAGCATCGTCTCCTCTGCCTCGAGGCATCCCAGGGCAGTTCTTGGGTATTGCAAAAGCTTCTGTTCCTGAAGGAATTGCAGTGGGTTAAAAAATAGTTTCTGGTCTTGACCAGTGATTCTTAATTTCCTTGAATAAACACAAATTCAATAAATTCTGCTCAGGTTAATATTTTTTTTCCCGCTTGCAAAGTGCATGGCATGGGACAGCAAGGTATGTAGCAGCCACAGCCAAGGTGCCTCAAGGGAGCTGTCATTTCTGGGTCCCCAGTTTTTGGGGCACCAGCAGCGTTCGGGGGGGAGATGGTGATGTTCAGCACAGCTGGCAAGTCAAGTCCTTCTGGACACCTCAGGGAAGTTTCCAAAATCAAGCAACTATTCACCTTTTTTTGAAAGTCTTGCCTGCTTTTGTACACTAGCAACTGTTCTTGAGATGACGGCATTATGATTGGTGTTATTTGTGCAGGAAATACAAGTCTGGTTAAAGTAAGGTGATGCCAAAAGGCTTTTTCCAAAGGAATGGAATTATTTTTGCTTTCACTTCTACCCTCATCTGAATTCAGAGAAATTCTGCTGAAATTTCTGTGAAATTGTTGGAAATTTATACTGGTAGGACTCAGAGACAACAAGTGTGTCCCAGGGCATGGAAGAGCAGGTAATTGAATCTAGTCCTCATTAGTTATTACTGCTCAGTTATTAGCAACTGATTTTTTTCAGCTTTTCACAATAAGAATTATCAAACCTTGTGCAAAATACTCTATTTGTTTTTGTTACAAGAGCTCTCTCTTAGACAATCCAAAAATAGCAGCATCTTCCAACTATATCCAAAACCTTAATATTTCTTATAAATAATCTTGATTTTTGTAGAAACCTAGTAAAGCTCTTTAAGCTTCTTAAATGGCTTCCTGAGCGCCTTCCTATAGGAAATACAACAGGGTGTCCCGCCGAGGAGGAACGCGTGCCTTTCGTGGGACACTACAATCCTTCTGGAAGGAAGCAGTTCACGAAACAGCCTTTTCCTTACTTTCTAGTGACTTTTTCTGGTGTTTTGGTTGAGATTCTGAAGACGGTTTAATCCATCCGTGTTCCACACCTGCAGCTCAGCACTGGCTGGTGCTCACTTTTGAGAGTGTCAGAATAATTGTTGTTCCTTAGCAAGTCCATTGGCTTATAGAAATGTATTTAACGGATTGGCGTTAATTAGCTCTCCAACCGTGCCAGGCATAAGGTACATCAGAATACCTTGATTACTCCTTGGTTACTCCTGGATGCGATCGCCTCCCTGGCTTTGCATTCTCAGTGCTCCCCTTGTACAACGCGTCGCAGGCGGGTGAAGCTGGCAGATTAGGTGGTTGAACAGCAGATTTTGCTCAACAGCGTAATTCATGTAGATTAACTTTCCTTTTCTAACTGCAAACACAAGGCTGCTTTGCTTTTTTTGAAGTTGAACACAAATACCTGGACTGGTTCGTCAGAGTAGCAGGCTGGCATCCAGCCCCCCGGGGACAGCAGCCGGGCTATTGCGCCTGGGTCATCAGTCTTCAAACCGGTGATGTATCCTGTTACTGCGACATTTCTGGCCTCAATTCGAGAGTCAAGTCCTGCCGTTAACCATTCCTTGGGCTGCAGCCTGGAGCAACCCTGAGCCACTAGTTTAAGTTGCACGCGTGCTCTGGGCTGGCTGTTGCAGACACCAAGCGGAACATTTTCAGCCCTCGAGGCGGGGCGGGAGGTACGAAACCTCACAGAAGTGGTTTGGACAATAAAAATGTGACTTTCAGATCCCCCAGGAGGTCTGCTCCTGCGCACCTCTGGCACCCCACGGGACGACCAGCCCCGTGCCTTGCTGGCCAGGTGCCAGTGCCGAAAGCATTGCAAGACGCAGGGCTGCAGGCTGTGGCCGGCTAACGCCGTGGTAGAGGCTCCTGCCCACTGCACGTGGGGCTTGTTTCAGTCCTCGAGGCCGGATGGTGCTTGCCTGGCTGAGCACCACAGCTCTGCCCCATCATCCCCGGCGTTGCGGCGCAGGGCTGGGTGCTGCGTGGGTGTTTGGACTTTACACGCTGCTCACTTAAAAATACAAACCTAGCACAGAGGAGGTATTGTGAGATGGCCAGCTGGCTGTGCCTGCTTGTTCCTGGAGCCCCACCATGAACCTTCCCTTCGTCAGAGTAACCATGTGCACAATATTCGCTCTGTGTAAGCAGCTCTATGGCCAGTGGGTAAAGGGGAGGCAGGAGAAAAGCGCCTTGTAAGAGGTCCAAAAGCAAGCCACATCCTAAGCTCCTGGAAAATTGTGGTAAATTCCTTCCACAGCAATGTGCCTAGGGTGCAATCAACTTTCTTTAGCAATGTGAGGTCAAACGCTGCGTGGTAAATGGAGTATATAATTTTTGCTAGACAGGCTTCTAAGTCTCAGGGTCTGGCTCATGGAGTGCAAAGTTTTGGTTCTTGAGTCTATGGTTGCTTAGCATTTTCTGTGATAAAATTTTCATAATGCTTGTGGAAGCAGGGGAGGGTGGGTCATTGCTGTGGTCCCGTGGTCGTGCATGGGAAATCAGTGATGGCTCTGGAGACATTTGTTCCCATGTGAAGCTGGAGAAGAACTTCATTGTTCACGGAAAGTCTTTTGGTCAGAACTGAACAGTTCAGTGGAAAAGTATCAATTTACAGAAAACTCCTCAGGTCTGGAATGGAGTCCCTGAGAAAAAATGAATCCGTCAAGTAAACGCCCCATCCAAGAGCGTGCAGCAGCAGCACCAGGGCTTGGAGATGTGCTGGGAAGACAACGGCTGTACGCTGTCACTCCAGGGACCTCCCGTGTCCCGGAGGGGTCTGTCTGCTCACTCAGCCGCTGGCCCTGCGAGGGGTTCGTGTCAGCTGCTCTGCTCAAGGGATGGACTTAAATGCTGTTTCGAGTCAGAAAGGAGGGGATTATGGCACTTCAGGAATGCAGGAGACCTTGACGGAAAAGAGTATGTATGTACGCAACACAGAAGAGCTCCAAAAGTTGGGAAATGCATCCTAGGTATTCATTATGGATGTGGGAAAATGGCAGAGCACCGGTGATGGTAGGGGACTATCAAATGCCAGAGAGGAATCACAGCTATTGGGCTTGGGACTTCATTTCGAAGGTCTTTTCAGATGAGCTTTTCCTTAGAACAGTAAGATGTTCCTGGTTCTTTCCCAGAAAGACTGAGACATTTTTGCAGAAGTCTCCTGGCCCAGCTCTGGCCCTGCATTTCAGACCTGGCCAGCTGGGAGAGCGGCCGAAGCTGGGGCAGGCAGAGCAGCTCTGCAGCCACCTCGTCCCACGCCGCAGCCTCTCCCCAGCCGAGCTCAGCTCCTGCAGAGTCATTGACACTGATTCTCATTCAGGTCAGCCCAGGCCTTTCCTGTATGATAGGAGCAGAAAGCTTTTGGAAAATCTGCCTTACTCCTCTCGGTAAAAAGTATAAGAAGCTTAACAGGAGAAACATCAATATTCTTGAGGAATCGGGGCTTTGGGCTTAAACTTCTCATCTGGAGACCCAACTCGTACATTTTTTATGAGCTCACAAATCTGTTCTCCTGCAGGAAACTTCCATGACTTTGCACAACTCTCTTTTACTCCCTGCATCATATTTCTTACAATGACGCTAAGATTTCCAAGGTGCACCTACTTACATTATATGTTTTCAAACAAAATTGCAGCTGAGCTGTCCTGTGTTCTCCATGCCCCGCTGAGAAATGCCGTGGTTTCCCTCACACTCCCAGGCCAGGCTCAAGGTATCTGTTCTGTTTTCAAACCTAAGGCTCTTTTGGGAAGTCCCCATCAGTGCGTGTGCCCGCACCAGCAATGTTTATGAGCCCAGCTCTAGAGACATCAGCTCTTTATTAAGACGGTGGAAGTTTTACGAGATGAACTTGGTTCTGTTTGTCTTCCCTGTGTTTCAGAAAGATGACCCCGACGACTGCCCCATTGAGCTCAGCAAGGTGCAGAGCGTTAAAGTGGTGGCAAAGAAGCGCAGGGACCGCAGCCTGCCCCGAGCCTTTGAGATCTTCACTGACAACAAGACCTATGTTTTCAAGGCCAAAGATGAGAAGAACGCTGAGGAATGGCTTCAGTGCATCAACGTCGCTGTCGCGCAGGCTAGAGAGCGGGAGAGCCGAGAGGCCACCACCTACCTGTAGAGCTGCTGGCACCTCCGTGGCCATACCAGCAAGCCAAAGGTGACTGGGACCGCTCTGTGTCTGGCACAGAGCATCCTGTGGACCTCTTTTACCTCCAAAATAGGGCCATGGAAAACCGTGGAGGAGACCGTGGTCCATTGGCAGTGGCCAGGGAGAGCTTTGTGCAGCACGAGAAGTCTAAGGCATCAGTGACCTACCAGGATGGAGTGCCACCATGCGGGAGTGCTCCCGGGCACTGGGACATCTGCTGATGTCGAAGCAGGTGCCACGTCCACGTGTGAAATGCAGGTTTTTCGTCAGCCTAACGGCCCGCGAGCCGGGACACGGGGCTAGAAACAAACCCAGACCCCAGCTCCTCAGCCTTTGCTTCTGGGATGCACAAGGTCTCGTTGGCTTTAGACACTGCCGAGAGCATTTGAGCGCGTAAGGACTTTCTGCTTTCCTCAAGACCTTTCTGTCTGTAAAAAGATAATTTTCTTTCCTATTTAATCTCAGTGTACTTTATCCTTTTACTGTTTATATATGTCTGTGGAAAAAATCAAATTTGCTGCTGCTTTCAGGTTTGAAATGGAGCAATTTTAAAGATTTAATACTGCTGAAAAATAATTTTAAATATTTAACTGTTTTGGTTTTCTCTCTTTTTCCTGTTTTTCCTCCCCTTCATAACTGAATGTAATTTTTAAAATTTATCTTCCTTTCTTTTTTTTTATTATTTGTCTTCTCTGTTCTGTAACTCTTTGAAATTTCTCCAAAACCAGCCAATTCACAGTTTTTTGATTTTCTTTGTCACTCTGAAATGATTCCAGAGTGGAAGAAGTACTGTAGCAAAGACTGAAAGCAAAAAAGGAAAAGAGGGGGGAAAAAAAAATTAATGAGAAGTCTGCGGGTGAAGACATTCACTTGGAGATCATTCAAGACTGAGGAGAAATAAAATTTGAAATTTTCTACCTGAGAAAAATGTATGTTTTGCAAAAAGTTGCTGCCAAAAAGGGAGAGTTAAGAGGAGCGGGGGGGGAATCAGGAAAAAAAATAATTGTAATACTTTTTACTGTAATGCATATCTTCATTCAGTAGCAGAGGGAGCCCACGGCATTTTGGAAAGGTCCTTGCAGAGCATGGCACTCTGCAAAGTCAGCAATACAATCTGCGTTCCCAAATATTCCCGTGTCGACTTTCTGCAGCGGTGGCTGGGCGAGTTTGGGTTTGGCTTTGCGGCAGGAGGGCAGCAGGGCTGGGGAGGGCGGCCGTGACGGCGGGGACCGGCCGGGGCTCTGCTCGAAGAGTTTACTGAACCACCGTGAAAACCGGAGAGCGATTAGAAACACAGGTAACGTTTTGCATCATCAAAAGCGCTCGGGGAACAGGGAGCAAGAGGAATGACCTGGGAAATAAATTCAGATTAAAGTCTATCGAGTAAAGCCAGCGCTGGCGCCGCGGAGCCAAGCCTGTTCTCAGCCGTCGTCACCGGGTCTGAGTCTCGTATCAGACAGTTCTCCGGCGGGGGGAGGTTGGATGGCCGCGCACCCCTGAATTCACAGCCTGGTTCTTCCTCCATCCTAAACGTGCCCAGCTCTTGATTTCACTGGGGCTGCTGCGGGTCAGCGGCTCTGAAAAAGGGGCCCAGCACAGCTCGGAAATGTTATTCCCCCCCGCGATGAACTTCCCTCGCTTTGGGAAAACGGGGCAGCGGCTGGGGCAGGGCTGGCACCGCGGGGCTGGAGCGGGGATGCCGTCTCCCTTCCCTACCCTGTCCGTGCTGCGGCGTGCCTGGGGAGCAGACGGGCATGGAGGAGGGCGGGAAGAGGGAGAGGGGCCGGAGTGATTCCACCCGATGGATCGGTGCCTGGTTCCCCGACGGGGTGTTGCTGCGGTGGGTCAGCAGGGTTTGCGGCCGGAGCTCGCAGTCCTGTAGCCTGCCATAGAAATGCTGAGCTTTGGAGTCTGATAAGCTGCGTGCGCTGAGAGTTGCTGGTGTTTGTCTGTCCAGCCTGCCAGAGCTCTGTAACTTGTTACGTTGGCAGGTAAGATGCTAACACTGGGTAATGAGCATTTGCTCGAGTTAGAAGGTGAAAAAATCAGTTTCTTTATGGTATCACAGGAGCGCCTGCGCTCTGCTGCCAGGTCAGAGCTAAGGGCTGCCCGGGCCGTCGCAGCAGCTGGAGCTGGTGGCTCCAGAGAGGTATTTCTCAAGCTGATCCATCAAAGCACCATCAAACCTTTTGGGGAGAAACACCAGGGACTTTGGAGCAGTCCAGTACGATGAGCTTCCATTTACAGTGAAATAAAAATCAGGCTAAACTTTGAAAACCTGTTTGCTATTTCTGAATCCCCCTTTCTAGTAGCCTGCGCTCGTGGGGATGTCTGTGTTTCTTTGCTGGTCTCTTTTTTCGTTATTTTCAGTGGTTGCTGAAGGACTCCTGGATGATGGAAAATCAGGGAGGGCTTTAAAGCCGGCCATAGGTTTGTAGATCTAAAAGACAAATCTGCGTTGACGCTAATGATGTCAGAGGGGAGAGAGAAGACCTCTGTCGATGGCCCAAGTCTGGAACTTAACCAGGTCCAGACTTCTCGGTGCTCCGGAGAGACGCTGAAATGTTCAAATTCCTGAAAATTCTTGTAACAACTAAAACGTGGAGATGAGTTTTAGGTCATAGAACGTAGCACAGTGATCAGAACAACTTTGTTAAAGCTAAATTTAGTCTCAGAACATATTGACAATATCTGGGATCAGTCTGTCTCAGCAGAGTCCGTCCCGCTCCCCGTCCTTTGCATGGAATCAGGCGACGTGCGCCTTGTGCCAAGAGCACGACATTGTAATACTACCACTTCTGTTACACTTCATGCCTCTGAAACACGCAAAGTCAAATTCAAACCTGACGCCGAAGACCAAAAAGCGGTGTGTTTTGGGGAAGGTGCACCCTGCTCCTTTGTGACCCTTTATTTACTGTTACCTCAGTGATACGGGACCGTTTGTTCGGGGTTGCTCATGCGCAGAATGCGACGCAGGCTCGGTGGTTTGCTGCAGACTGCCTGCGCTCCCGGGCATCGTACAGCAGGTAAGGACCGGGCAAGAAGTCTGCAGAAAATCACGTGTTATGTCCACACAGACGATGCAGGTCTGCGGGGCGGACTGCCGCCACCTCTGCTGCAAACAGCCATGTGACGGGAAATTTCCACGTCTTCTCGGGCAGACGAGGAAAGGAGATTTCAGCCATTTAATTTTCAATACTCGGACCAATAAATCCTTGCTCTACCCACAGGAACGTGCCGTTGAGTCTAATGGGAATGAAGTCAATTCATAGGTGTGAACTTGCGGATTTATGGACTCGTGTTCCAGAATTACATCCTACACCGAACACTGAATTCACCCGCCGAGGTGCACCGCTGGAGTTCAATGATACAGTAAGTTGGCCACTAAAAGCATATTTTACAGACAAAATAGTCTGTATTTCTCAATCTCGATGCCAAGTTTCAGTCTGCCGCCTGCGCATTACATCATCAGTTTAACGCACCTGACTGTGCGTGTACGCGTATGTACGAATGCGTATTGTCATCTATCTGACAGAGCTACGGGGGTGTGCACATCGGGGCTGAGCACCCACTTCACCATCAAGTGAGTTCCAGGTCGGAGTGTGAAACTCGTGCAGGGTGTGAAACAAATGCAGCTCTGCATCACCTGCTGTCTCACGCCTTTGTCATCAGCACTTGGCTGTCGCCAGTCACTCACATCCTTCCTTTCAACCTCGACGTGATTGAAACAATATGGAACGCATAGCGATGTGGTTAGAGGGACCCCGGGTTGTGTGCCAAGAAATAATTGCATAAAATAAGAAGCTTAGCCACACTTCTCCTGTCTTAAATTAAAACTTGGAATAAAATAAAAGAGAAATTCAGCTGGCAACTTATTCTCGTCATCTTCCTAAAAGGAGAAACACAGAAATCATCAATCTAGTTATGATGAGAGCAGGGACATTTAAAAAAAAAAAAAATTAAAAATCCCACTGTTGCAAATATATAAATAGTTTTTACTGGTTCTTTTTAAAATAACATGTACTGAAGCACTCTAGATCTCCATAGCTGCTGCCCTCTGAACGGGGACCACGTCGGCAGTTCCTCCTGCACGGCCTTTGTTCGCTCGTCCCTTCCAGGAACCGTCCCAGCCCCCGGCGAGGACGATGCGAGAGCCCCCGCAGCCTCGTGGAGGGTCCCCGGGCACGCGAGCGCGTGGGGCAGCGCTCTCGGGAAAAGGGATGCAAACGCCTTCCTCAGCTGCAGCGCCGGGACGCTGCCGAGCATCCGCTCCTCTCTGCCCGGAAACAATCCGCCTTCCGTCTTGCACAACTTTCGGTACAAAGGATGTCGTCGTCTCGCTGGGGGGGGGGGGAGTTCACCTTTGCTGGAGATTCCTGTTATTCAGCCAGCGTTTGGCGGAAGAAAGGAGCCTCTCTCCGATGAGGAGAGGGACAAATCCCAGCCCTGGCCGCGTGGGACACCAAACCCACCTGGTGTATCGGGTTCTGCGCTCCCCCCCTGCTCCCCGGGGCACCAGCAGTGCCGTTGCCACGGGGTCCGTGAAAGCCGGCAAGCTGTGGGGGGTCCTGGCTGCGATGCTGGGGCTCAGCCAAGCCGGTCCCCCCCCGTCACGGCGAGGCATCGCCTCCCAGAGCCGTGGCACAAGGGGGCCCGGAGCCCAGGCTGCCGACGGGGAGAGCTCCCAGCCCAAACCAACAGCCTCCAGCCCTCTTCGCACACTGCGGGGACAGACCGAGGTTTAGGATCTAAACCCGAGCCCACAGCTAGAAAACCAGACCAAAATCTGGACCTGAAAGTTCCTGATGTGAGCAATCTCCGAACCTAAACCGAGTTTTACAGATCAGCACAATTTTTCTAGGAAACATACTTCTTCAAAATGCTGGCTCCAGCTTCTGTGAACATTTTTATGTGAGGAAAATAATCCACATTTTCCTGGAAGAGTTGATGTCCACCGTGCTTTCTGTGCTACATCACATGCGTCTTTGAGGAATCCAGGCCTGGGTGAGCGCGTGGCCTCACATTACACTCAAGAACAACTGGTGCTTCAGCATCACTTCTTCCCCCGTCTGACGAGACGACAGCAAAGGGGAGCGATCCGATGGGTTTGGCACAGAAGAGCTGGCTCACACCTCGCGGGCCACGGACCGGCCTCGTCATGTAGCACTTCTGCGGGGAGGACAGGAGCACGGGCCCCGTCCACGGGCTAACGCAGCGCGGGGACCGACCCTCCCGCCGGCGAGGTGGGAGCTGGTGAAGTCGGAGCGGAGCGGGGCGTCCGGCGGCGGGATGAGCTGGCGTCCGGCCGCACCGTGCGATGGCCACGGCCCGCGGCTGGTTGAAGCCCTGACCGGTGTAATCCTCAGGGGATCTGCTGCGCCGAAGCCCTGCTGCGAATGGGAGGTGGTCTGGGCGACCTCCCGAGGTCCCGTCCAGATTAATTATTCTGTGAACTATAGCGGGGCAAGAGGAGTGCCGAAAGCGTATCCGCAGCTACCATAGCTTCCTCCAAGGCGAAGTGCGAAGCCCCGCCGCGGCACCGCGGAGCCTTGCTGCAATGTCCGGGTGCGGCCGCGCGCGTTTTGACTCTGGGGATGACTGCTAAAGGAGCAGACAAGGAGTAGACTGCTCTGCAAGCAGCGTGGCTAGCGATGAGCTGCTGCGGAAAATCTTCTCACGGGGAAAATCTCTTCCTCGTCCTTCCTTCAAGACGGTGCTCTCGTGACCATCTTTCTTCCCGTGCCCGTTTTGGTTACGGCTGTTTGCATCGCCGTAAGCCCGAGATGAGTCTCTCCTACGCGGAGCCGTGCCCCCGGGAGGACTCCCGTCACCGAGACATCCTTCCGATGGCGAGGATTGACCTGGGGCCGGAGCAGGGATGCGCAGGCGCCCGTTTCTCACCGCCCAGCTTCCCACTCGTGCCTCGCGTGGCCGGGCTGCCCGTGGCCGGAGGAGCGGAGCAGCGAGGACCGGTTTCTCCTGGCTCTTCCCTGCTGCCTCCAGCCGTGGTCAGGCACCGTGGGTAAAGCACGAGCAGCTTACTCTGGCGCGTAGGGCTGCTGCCCAGGCTGAGTAACACCACCGGGGAACGTGAAGAACGAGGTAGTTCCATGGTAAAAGGTTGGTAAGATAAATATGGAGATTAATGACACTTAACCAGGCAAATGATACGTGATCATTGATTTCTCCAACAAATTTAACTACTTCGTCCATTTTTCTGCTGCTCACAAGCAAATCATTCTTTGTTCCAAATATATTTGTTCTATTATTCCCTGAAAATCCTTGTATTCCTTCTTGTGAAGTTTTTGCAAATGGCTGTTTCCGATCACTTGACACCTACGCTGTGCTGCTCAGCTTTTACTGCCCAAACGGGTATTTCTGCGCCCGGACGGCAGGACCGGACCTTCGGGAGTCAGATAAGGAAAACAGCGATCTCCCTCTTTATTAAATTGTTGTTTCCTCCCCGGTGCTAAACTGCCTGTGCCTGAAAATTCAATTTAAAATTTTGGACATTTTTGCTGTGTTTTCTTGAGTCTCAGGAGGATCACGTTCCCAAAACCAACTAAGCAACAATTTCCAAGGAAGCGCTGCGGGAACGTGCCAGCAGGGCTGGCCGGGCTGCAACCTCTCCGAGCCACGTGTGCTTCCATGGGGCTGGGAGTAGCTCTGCTTGACGGTGTTTCCTGGAAATATGAACCATAGGTTGTACACCGCAACTGCCTTCCCAGGGCCTGTTTATGAGAGCTGAGCCCAGTTCTGGGAAGTTATCCAAGGAAATTTTACCCTACGATTCCCTCCCGCCTCCCCGAACAAAGCGTTCCCCGGCGCGTTTGACAGGAACAGAATAAAACAGGCGATAAATGCTTAGGTATTGCATACAGGCATCGCAGGCATGGTGGGTGTAAATGGAGTAAGCTGCACGTTATTTTTCCAGCTTTTCCAATTCCGAGCTCCGCAGCCCATGGGAATACCCTTGCCTGCTTCTTGTGGACAAGTCATCTAATTCATCTCAATACTGATGACTAATACTGCTCAGGTAAAATCCTTGGCCCCACCGAGGTCAGAGGCAACTTGTTAACTCTAATAGGGCCAGAACTTTACTCCCGTCGTTGCCTGCCGTAGCGGTACCTTTCCAGCTTCCTACCGTCCCCGGGCTTGTCCGGCTGCAGAAACACAAACCCTTCCCTCCCCGCTGACAAACCCCAGGCGCCAGACCTGCAGCGAGGAGTATTTCGGTGAGACAAGCTGCATCGAGCATCGCCCGTGGCTTGAGAGATGTGCACCGGGGGCTGCCTCACGCGGCGGCCGCCCCATGGGACCTGTGGGATCTGTGGGACCCGTGGGACCTGTGGGACCCGTGGGATATGGCCACCCTGCACCGTTGCCTCTCGTACCTCGGGAAGATGACCGTACTCCAGCCAGCTTTTCACGCTGAAATGGTAGGAGGAAGTGGGAAATAAACAAACGTTGTGGGGTTGGTTTGGGTTTTGTTCATAGAAACGTGCCTGCACCGGTTAGGAAGTATTTATATTGCGCTTGTGAAGGAACTGAACATTGATTAATTAGATGTCAAATTACAGCAACATTGAGTTGGCTCAATACCATAAATCTCCCCGTTGTCTAATTAGGTGGAGAAGGAAGAAAAATCAGACTTGATTCGTTTGACTGCTTCACTGAAATGACCTGGAGCTTTCTAAACTGTTTGTGTTGGGGCTGGTCGTGTCAGAACCTGGATGTCCCCGGCCAGCCCCACCCAGGACCCCAACCCCTGCCCAGGACCCCAGCCCAGCCCGGGGCCTCCATCCTGCCCCAGCGATGCTGTAGGAGCCCGTCCCGGTCCCAGCCCCACCGGGGGATCCCCCCGGCCCCGGGGAGCCCTGACAGGTTTCACACAGCCTCAGGACATCACAAGGTTTGGATGTCTTTGCTTCTACAAATGCAGATACTCGATGGTAACTGCCCTGTCCGTCTTCTGTGGATATAAGGCATTCAAGAGGTCATCCTGGCATTTAATTAACTGCAGCATTCAGCACACACTGACATCACTTGGCCTTTTCAGGACAGACGTACCCATGTGTTTAAGCCACAGCTATTGTTTCAGAGCCAAGTTTTGCCTGTTGGTCTCTGCCCTGCACCCCTGCCCTCCACTTCTCCTGGCTCCTCCTCAACAGGGAAATCAGCCTGGGTGCGCGATTTCTGTCTGTCCCGCAGATGAAGCACGGGGAGACTGGAGTCAGAGGGGTCCTTACAAAGCCGGCAGAGCCTTTGCTGGCAGTGAGCCTCGGGAAGATGGCTCACGGAGGGGCAAGGGCACGGCAGCCCACGGTCACCCCCCGCGTGGTGCTGAGCGGCTGCCCCTTCCCGATTTCGCTGAGCAGCGCGCGGTTAAAGATCATTAGGAAAACATGATCACAGAAGGGACGGCAACGCCTCCAGGTTAGGAGCAAAAAAGCCTGTTTTCTAGTTACTGGCAGTTATTCATGGAAAATATGCGTGTCTGTAAGATGGCCCTTTGTTTTTACTTGTTTTTTGTAAAGCACAACTTCGCATCACCACGTAACATTCTTGTCAATGGCTCCAAACCTGCATGCGGTGGAACGACTCTTCAACGGTAAACAGCAGCAGAAGGCCATGTGTCACAAGGTGCAGAACAGACCTGCAACCAAAGGTCCCTCCCTGGTTGTGCTTTGGGGCTCCCAGCCCAGGGGAAAACGCTCGTGGCGAGTGGGGTTGTTTTTCCTTTGAAGAACACAAGCGTGAAGACCCTTCGCCCCAAAAAAGGTGGTGTTTAGGCAACAGCAGAGTATGTTTTTCCAGCTGTCCGTGACTGTGCCTCGGTTCTGGCACAGGGGAGCCAGGGCCGGGTTTCGGATGGCCCAGCACCACGCCGAGGGCAGCGCCGGAGCCTGGCCAGGCACTCGCACGCTCTGCCAGGCTCCGCGCTCCCACCTGATGGGTCATCAACGGTTTCCCCTCTACGCGCTCTCGATTCTGCTCGCTTACCTTGGTTAGACCCTGGTGACGTCTTGTTCCTGTTGCTGAAGCATTCAGCGTTCTGCGTTGGGTTTGACGTGTAGGAATCCACCTGTTTCGTTTTCCTCGGCTCGTTAAGTTTGACGAAGACCCGCGGTGCTCTGAGTGCCGGCGCTACCGACGTGCAGTTACACACACAGGGCAGGGCTGTGCGAGGGTCCTGTCCTCCTGCCGCCCCTCGGCAGTCCTGCCTTCTCTTTTGAAGGGAAGAAGTGAATCTCAAATAGATCAGGAATTTGGGAATTCAGAAAGAAACAAACAAAAAAAACCCCCAAAAAAACCAGGGTCCCTTTCATTCCGGCCACGCTTTAGCCAACCTGCTGTGGCCACTGGTTCGACGACGTCCCTCTGCATCCCGCTGCCCACCCAGCAAGTGATGAGGACCGACATCAGCATCAGAGAACGGGAGTTGTCCACTAACACCTATGTCTTTAAAACATTGACTGCAACCCAAACGACAAAGAATCAAAGGCGCTTTCTGAACACACGCCATGTGTGCACAGGACTGTGACTGCTACGCTGGCTCTCCGCGGAGGTTGTACCCGTGTCGGGGTCGCTGCGTTTTCACCACGTGCTTTGCAGACCTGGACCCAGCACAATATGTCTCCAGGATAACAAGGGGCAAATCACTTGAAACTCTGCACTTTGCTGAACACCTACTGGCCGCTTGCTGTGGTTTCTGCTTCTTGATGGAATGGCTGATGCTGACAGACAGGGGGGAAAAAAAATAATTAGTAAATGTTGGCTACGGAGAAGCATTTGTCCTGTGCAAAGTCACTCCAGCCAGAATTCATCAACAGCTTGGTAAACACCTTGCAGCCCTCCAGATACTTTTGTGGATATACAAAAAGCAACCAATAGCATAGAAGCTGAGTATTCAAAACTATTTTTTGCAAACTCTTTCAGCTCTGTCGAGCGCTTCACATCTGGCTGTATCCTGGTCCATTTAAGCACTGAGGGGAACGCACGTGAAAAGCAGTCACCCTCTTCAGAAAGCTTATTTCTGCTTTTGGGCTTCCCTTTCTGCTATCTATTAACTCTCCGCATTCACAGCCGCTCACTTTCTCCCCCGCAGCCTCCTGCTGCTCTGACTGTCTTTGACAGGGGCGATGCAATGGGGGTGGGGAAGGATGATGGAAAACATTACGATTTTATCAGCAGCCTGTTGTACATACTATTATGAAATGAGAAATAAAACCCATGTGTAAAATATCAGTCTTGGTACTAAACTATAAAGCCCGTAAGGCTGTTAACTGCAGGGAAGGCTGCGACGGGGTGGATCGATGCTCTCAGACGAAAGCCAGCTGCCCCCCATCTTGCCTCCGACAGCGACCAGTAGCAGACGCATAAGGAGAACGTAGGAGAAGACAAATATCGAGTGACCCCTTCTCTGCACCATCCTCTTTGCTGTCCCCCGTAGATGCTTCAGGGGCCTCTAACACCAGATGCTTCCTCCCGATCACGGCGTTTAATAACAGGATTTCGCCCAGTCCTTTTTAAAGCCATCCATACTCTTGGCCTCCACAGCGTCCTGTGGCTACGAGTTCCTGTTTAATTATGTCTGATCGTTTCAGTGGCCTCATCTGCAAATCTTCTAACAGCAGCATGAAGGCCCTGGGGAGCACCTAAGTAACTCAGTGGCCCGGCACTGAGGTTTCCTGCCTCCTCGTCCTCACGCGAGCCCAGCGGGCTCCAGGAAAGCGTTTTGAGGGATGCACGGCAGTGCTCCGAGGGGAGCTGGTGCGTGGGCTCCTCGACTCACCGCAGGAGAGTCAAAGGGAAGATGACTCCGGATCGTTAGGCTTATCTGAAACCTGAAGTTGTGTCTAAGCACTTAAATGCCACAGGACCCGCAGGACTTTTCTGTAGGTTGTTTCTTCCGACCCTTTCAGTCAGAGGGAGCAGCACAGTCTCACACCATCCAGCGTAATAGCAAACTAGACCGCAAGTCCTTTGAAATATGAGCAAAATAGGCCTTTTTCCACCCAAAGCAGCTAATGGGCCTTCTAAACTTTCACAGCTCCTGAGGAATTCACCGTGCACATCCATCTCAGTTAAAACATTGTCAGCTGCCGGTCCTGTAAACCTGCCCTTACCCAGAGCCTCGACCAGATGAACGGCGGTGAGCAGCTTTCGAGGGCTTTGCTCATACTATATTTTGCCTCTTCCTTTCCATCTTCCTTTCTTTATGGCTCTAGTATGGGTACAGCAAGACCTTTCTCTCCACTTCTGCACCTGTATCAGTCACTTTCTCTAGTCCACTCCTCTTTTCATTTCCCTTTGAAAAAGTTCATCTCTCTTCTTTCCCTCCAAAAGATGGGATCGTGACTAACGGAGGCAGCGGGAGAGCGAGAACCTGGACACGTGGGATTAAAGTGCGGAGCAGCCAGTCACCTGTTTGTTTCAGGAAAGACCAGGCTCGCCAGAGCAAACCCGTTGGCAGAGACGCCCGTTTATAGGCAGGCGTTGTCTGACGATCTGGTTAGGGAGGACCCGTAGGACAGAGCTCACGCCGCTGCCATGCAGCTTTTCAGAAGGTGCCAACAAGTAGATGACTGCAAGGGCACGGGCAATGAGCAAAGTTCACGCTTGCCCAGAGTGGCATCTTCACTGAAGGCACTTTGTGTGGTCCACCAGCCTGCGAGGAGTTCCCACCCTAAGAGGGGTTTGAATTTTCCAGCTCCTTTCTCTCAGCTTTACAGTCTCCGTGGGACAAAGCGTCCCCACGCTAGAGGTTGCCAGCTTTAGGACCCGAGTTATCTCAGGTGTCCCCCCGTCACAGGTATGAAGCGGTGGGAAGTGAGATAACAGAGAGAAAAGAGGGAAGGAAGAAGTTTCATGGACCTTCATGTAATCCTGAATAAGAAAACGATGAGCAACGTCTCAGCGGGACGTGACGAGATGGAGCGTGTGTGTCTGTGTACGTCGTAAATCATCCAGGAGGCAATAGGCACTGCTCAGTTATTTACTGGGCACCCGAGGCTGCTGGGGTAACAAGTTGCCTCCTGCAGAGAACGTCAACAAATGCTATGGATTCACTGCATTTCCCGCTGGGGCTGGTCATTTTAGGAAAGGTCTAGATACTTGCCTATTGTTTTGATCATTACATTTTGGGCTCACAAATACAGCTTGACATGAAGTCCAGAAATCCCTTTTGTTCACCAGTGGATTTCAGCAGCTTGTCAAATGTTCACAGATTGTTCAGGCAGGCTAAGATCTGACGGGCCCTGAGGTGGCCCGTTGGAGATGTCTTTCATTCATTTGGCCTGATGCGTGAGCTTACACAGCACGCTCTCTGCTAATCGTAGCTGCATCCCAAAAACGTGCCTTGGGAAAAACGGCATTGCAAAGCGGTCAGCTGGACTTTGCCAAAACTGTCTGGAAAGTTCCCATTACTGATGGAGCAACGCTGGTTTTCGCACCTCCTAAGGAGCGGCTGAGCTTGAGGGGGGTGTATAGAGGTGGGGGTCTGGGCTTACAGAGCTTGGAGAACCAGCTCCTGGGGTTGAGGTAATCAGCTGCAGGTAGCAGAGGGCTACAAAACGGGTGGCTGGGGCAGCTGGGGCAGGGGCATGGTGGGTGCAAGAAGGAGGTGGTGGCTCTGGGCTTCCCTGACGTGCTGGAGGGGGGAATTTCAAGCAGGCTCACAGACCAGAAATGTTCAGTGGGAAAAGTCCACCCATAAATACAAGGTTATTGGTTCAGGTCCATGAAGCTCCTGGGTTTGCTGGAAGCTGGGTAATCATCTGAAGAAAGCCATTGCGTGGTCAGTTTGGTCTTGGACTCTGCAAAAAGTCCCAGCACTGCTGGGAGCGGGATGGTGAGCAGCGTGGGTGTTTGCTCTGATCCGGTACGGCTGTCCCGGAGTTACAGAGGTGATGCCATGGCTGACCCCGTCTCCTCGTGGGGCCGTGCTTGCAGACGCTCTAACCGGCCGTCGGGGTCGCTCTGGCTGCGCAGGGGAAGCAGGAGCGTGCGGCAGCTGGTTTTAGCCGTGCTGCGCATTGAGCTTGGACTGCACGGTGGGTTACGTCAAAGGAGCAAAGGCCTTTAGGGGAGGCCTTGTTCTGCTCCAGAGTCGCCAGAGGGAAGGGGCAAATATTTGGGGGAGCACAGCCTGCGAAGCACCTCTCATCTGAAATCACGTATTGGTTATCTTGACGTGGCGTGGGCATGGGGGAATTGGAACCGTCCAGGTAAGTGGTTGAGATTGTGATACTTTCAGCTGGTTGAATCATTTAGGTCTTCTGTTAAACTCCAGTGCTGTAAAAATTATAATTGTAGTAAACTGAATTTTCTTTTGGTAAAGATATATGCAAATAGGCTTAAAAGGGACCAACTGAGCTATGCTGATCCCTTCTGTGGGTTACACTGCAACACCACAGCAGATGTCTGGCATCTCTCAATTTATTGTAGACTCAGCGTAAGTCTTGTTCTGCTGCAAAGTCAAAAGGTCTTTCTTCCAGCTCTGCGGGTAATGCAGGTGCACAAGGGCCACAGAACGAACCCATCTGAAATCTGACATAAGCCATTAGTAGTACGGTCCTATTTGCAGCCAACGCAGGATGAATGCGGAACTGCCCTTCTAAGGGTCTGGAGTTCCCACCCTCTCCAGGTAGCTGGCTCAGCACCTTCTGCCCCTCTCCCCTGCTTAGGTGGAGGATTAGTGCTGCAGGATCCACTTGTAACTTCTGTACAAACCTCTGCTAATGCTGCTGGAGACAGGCATAAGATGATGGATGTTATTCTGATTTTTTTTTTCAGTTCAATTCACTTCAAAATCTAGTTTTTAAGGCCAAACACGAATGTCCCTAAGTTTTGGTTGGTTTTGCAGTAAAGTGCTGCCTCCTGCTGGGTAGAAGGCCCTGTAATAAAGCCTTTCTTCAGCAACTTACTGTAAAGTATTTCTTTCCCCTGAAGTCCAGGAAAGGGCTCTGCAGAGGCTGCTCTGTTGGCAGCGGAACGGGGTATCTGTTCTGCAGACTGCCCCGCACAGAAGGGACCGCACTGCCTGCGGACGCCAGGGCTGCCTAAGAAAATAGCCCGGTGTTCCAGGGCAGGGATGCTGGCGGTGACCCCCCACGTGTGGGGGGACAGAGAGCCGGGCTGCTGCTCTTCTGCCTTACCCCCGTTAAAACGAAAGCTGCGGGTCAGGCCAAACCTCTTTGCGTGCGCCCGGCTTGGTGCAAGTGGGAAGGGGGAACCGCTCGGTGAAGGAGCGGGGAACGCCAGCTTTTCCCACTGCCGAGCTGCTTCCGAGGTCGCAGCAGAACGTAGAGGGTGGGCTTTGGAGCAAGCGCGGGGTGCCCCCCGCTCCCCACCCCCTCGAGCCTTTCTGGCCCAGTGATGCTGTATACGTCTGCCCGTGTCTGCATCAGTGACCGTGTAACGCTCGTAACGGGGAGGGGTTGCTGAGGACTGATGTTCTCGGTACACCTGCTGAGGGGGCACTTCAGACCCGGTGGGCCGAATGGCTCCTGGCGTGCGGGAGTACTGCCTCTGGCACAGCTCCGTCCAAGGGGAGCGAAGGTGGAAACGGAGCCTGTCCCGAGCACCTTCTCCAGCGGTGGGTCCCAGAGGGGCACCCGAACCCCCCCCGGGTGTGTGCCCGCTGGGGAGCGAGCCCCGCGAGCCTTGGGGGAAGAGCGGCTGTGTCAGGGGGTTGGGGGGTCTGGGCTGGGAGGATGCTCCGTGGTAGCTGTGAATAAGCTGTGAGGAGGCAGGGGACCAGGGACTGCCCTGTATGCCCAGGGCTTGTTGCTGGCCGGCTGCGGGGTACAGTGCCGGGCCCCGCTGGGGGTGCCGCTGGCCGGGGGGGCCTGACCACCCCCTTCCCACGCTCTGTGGGTGCTTTGGGGACCGGCGCTGGGCTGCAGCCCTCTTGGAGGGTGCCAGCCCCCAGAGCAGCACCGAGGGCTCTCTGGGCTCTCTTGCACAGCGATCCGTACAGCACATCCGGAATTCTTGCTGCCACATCAGAACATGCCCCTTATCTTAAAAAACTCGGCTTTAAAAAGGGGGGAGGGATGAAGGGGTTTACCCGAGTATCCCATTACATATACTTGCCAAAAGCTGTTTCTTATTAATTTTGGGAAATACTAGCAAATGATATTGGGGGTGTTCACAGAACCTGGATAAGGTTCAGAGCATTTTACTGAGTCCCCTACTTCAGGCTGTGATCTGTTGTAAAAGTAAGTGACAAAATTATTCATTTCTGCTGACTAAAAGGAGAATTATATTAAACATAAACCTGACTAATTTATGGTGCTGTACCGTATGAGGGAACTTTGATTGTAATGATAGCAATCCCTATTTATGTCAATTCTTGAATAAGAAATGACCTGCTAACATGAATGTTCAAGTTTCCTCATTTCTAAATAACTGGCGATGAAAATACTCTGGGATATTGGTATCCTAAATCCTCTGTCTATATTTATAGGCCACTTTTCTCTTGGCACTATGGGGACGCAGAGATCGTTGATTACAGCTATAACTAATTATTTTGAACTACCATTTCTTCTATTTGCAAATGACTTGTGCCTATCGGTGGCAATAGCTGTGTGTGTTTAATATTGCTGTTGGTTCTATCGGTAAGGAAAATCTTGCCCATATATTAGCAATTTAATTTCCTCTCCCTTTGCTAGTGAGGCTCTTGGTATCTCAGCATCCCTTCCTTGCCCCTCCTGCCGTGTGTCATCCGGGATGACACAAAAATAACTTGGACCTTTTCTGCAAAATCGCATCAACCCACTAGATGGCAAACAACCACTTACTAAAGCCCATGAAACCAGTTGTCTTGTGTTTTTAAAAAAAAACAAACAAAAAAACCCACAACAAACTCATCACTGGTAAATAGCTAAAGGAATTAAATTTCTGCTTATAGTTCACCTCAGAGCATAGTGAAGCTTGTCCAATAACCACCAGCAAGATATATCACTAAAACCTCTTGCACGTTCTTGGCTCATGAGCTACAAGAGGAGCTTTCACGTAGTTCAGATCACAAGCTACAGCCACCAGCGGCACATTTAGCACCATCTCCTCCTGCCAGGAGTGCTAAAGGTGCCTTTCTATTCAGCTACCACTTTGTGCAGGGGGTTACTGGTGGCATCACGCTGTATACAAGCTCCTCGTAAGACCCTGTGCTGTTCTTTGGTCTACGCTGCCCTTACTCTGTCCATAAGGACTGAATTTCATGCTTCACCGCAGTCTGTGGGAAATTTGCCACTGACTCAGAGCTCAGTAGAGATTTCACTTGGGTGCTGTAGGAGCAATAACGTCCCTGACAGAGGAGTAGAGATGAAGAGGCAAGGACCTGATGAACCTGATCTTTCTGCTTTGAATCATTCTCTGGGGAAGAAAAAACAGAATCGAAGACATCTTGAGGTTAATAACACTCTTGAAAACGCTTTAAAGGCAGAAAAAGCTTGCGAAACCACGAAGAAATGCTTGAACAGCTCGCAGGCCATTACAGCGATTCCTACGGTGAAAGAAGCCCCGCTGACGTCGAACTCGCCCGCAGCACTGCCGCCTCTCTGCTTTGTGCCTTCCGCTGTTCGCCAACCATTATTTTAACACTTGGCTGCTAGCTGTAATAACAATTTGTTCAATGTTAAAAGCGGCTTTTTATGTCGTATACACAAAGGGCTGCTCCTCCTCAGGCAAACGGAGCAGTGGAAGTTCTTGCTCGCAAAAAAGCAGCGGCAGAGCAGGAGAGCGCGTGCGGCCCCGCAGGTAACGCTCGCACCGCTGTCAGAGACGTTCTGAGCGGCCCGAGAGCCCTTTCTGGTAACTCCTCGCGCACCCCAGGCACGGCGTGCAGACGACGCGATTGCTAACTCTGCCTCGTACTCATTTTGCGCTGACCCACGGTTCAGTAAAGACAAATATGCAAATGGTGAAGTGGCAAAAGATTTACGTGAGATGAAGCATTTCTGTACTGATGGTATCTTTGTAGGGGAAACACCTGGTGAAACTGCTGGCTGACTGCAGCTTGGTGTTTTCTAGCCCGTGCAGCTGCCTCTGCAGTCTATCAGATAATGGTCCAGGAGATGGCCACCCCGTCCCCCACAGCAGGATGTGGTCCTGCAGCCTCGGCACACTTGCTGCTGTAGCACGGAGCCTCTTTCGGGCTCACAGACGTGCTCCGCAGCCTCGCCGTGCCCAGCCGGGCTGATGGTAACAGAATCCCAGGCTGGTGGGGGTGGGAAGGGACCTCTGGAGACCATCTAGTCCAACCCCCCTGCTAGAGCAGGATCACCTCAAGCAGGATGCACAGGATGGTGTCCAAGTGGGTTTTTGAATCTCTCCAGAGAAGGAGACTCCCCAACCTCTCTGGGCAGCCTGTCCCAGTGCTCGGTCACCCTCAGGGTGAAGAAGTTTTTCCTCATGTTCAGATGGAATTTCCTGTGTTCCAGTTTGTGCCCATTGCCCCTTGTCCTGTCACTGAGCTCCACTGAAGAGTCTGGCCCCTTCCTCTTGCCCTCCACCCTTGAGATATTGATCAGTGTTGATCAGATCCCCTCTCAGCCTTCTCTTCTCCAGGCTCACCAGCCCCAGCTCTCTCAGCCTTTCCTCCTAAGAGATGCCCCAGGCCCCTCCTCATCCTCGCAGCCATGCAGCCGGGCTGGGAAAGTCACCTCTGCCTCCTGCTGCAGAGCAGGGTGGCTGTTGGACCAGAGCATCTTGCTGCAGCTGGACCAGGGCTGCTAAGGCAATCTGGATGGGCAGAAAACAAGACAAGGCTCCCAACGCTCTGAGCCCATACTGCGCACCTCTGGAGGCAGTTCCTGGGTAAAGCCATTCAATCTTACACAGATTTGACCAGGAAATGCTCACTTAGGCTCAGTCTGCTAGTTACACTGCTGTTTGCATGGCCCAGGACGAGGACAGCACGTGATTGGGGTTTGCAGATTACGAGCGTCACAGCTAGTAAGAATAAAAGTAGATATCACATTTGCAGCAGCGCTTGGTGCCCTGTGTGTACCGACATGCACTCTGCGGCTTCCCAGGGCTGTGTCTGCATCGCTCTGCTCCACGGGAGCACAGTAAGCCCTCACCAGCCAAGCTGCCCTCATCTTTCTTTTTTTGTCCTCTAAAGCTGCAGACTCATGATGCAACCCCTAAAAATAATATAGGCCTCTCCAGCAGCGACAAATGTCCTGCTGTGTGAACCAGAGCTAAATCTGTCTCTGATGTGTGCCTTTCAGGATACAGCCTGTTCTTTTCCATCCTGTCGGTGCTTGCTTCTGTTCACGCTCTGTGCTAGCGGCTCTGCTGTGCCTTATTCTGGGTAACACCTTGACCCTGTACCTCCTTGTTCACGCGCCTGCAGCTACCAGCCTGCTCAGCTGTGAGATATTTGTGAGAACCAACATCTGCACGCAGGGAGGGTCAGCACTGGAGGACTGTGTGTGAAGGACAAACTCAGGCACGCTCCCGGTTTGGGTCTTGCACCGTCACAACGATGCAGGGTGCAAGAGCCTGTCGCTGAAGGGGCTGTGCTGTGAGTTTGGGGAATCCGTCCCGTGCTGTGTCATACCCTCCCATTTGCTGTTTTCCTACACCATCAGACCGATGGCAACGCCCCCGGCACAGATCTGAGCTGTACAGGCACGCACGCAGAGCACACCGCTGCTTTAGAGTGCGCGCTGACCTGCCGGCGGGGACAACATCAAGCCTGGTTGTGTGTTCGGCCCGTTCCCAAAGCTGGCCCTCCAGGGACGGGCTGCCCCGAGGGACGGGGAGAACAGAGCTCACTGCTCCTGCAGCGCCGGCCCGGGGATGGGAAATACCCTGGTTTATCACGTCACACCCCTCCGCGTTCTTGGGTATTACTGAACAGTGCCAAGTCATAGCAGAACCTGCCCGCTTCTCAGAACTGCTTCGCAGCAGAGACACCGTCTTATCGCCGTTGCACGTTTTGGGTGATTATCTACACCAGTCCAAGGCAATCATTAGACCCGCTCAGATCTGCCTGCCTGTGTTCTACATGACTCCAGCTGCTCGTGACCGCAGGAGGTCCATGCCGCAGTCACACGTGACCCGTGGAAGACCTAAGCCTGCTAAGCTGCTTGCACCCAGCCTCACAGGATGCTGACGCCCAGGGCTCTCGCCGTATTTCTCAAACCAGTTTACTTGTGTGCAGATGACATGTGCTCTCGCTGATCTGCATCTGAATACGATTTCTGCTGCCGCATCATTGTCTGACCACGATAAGGTCTGATAAATCGAATTCCACGTGCTTTTTCTTGAATACCAATGTGGCTCTCTGCGACAAACAGGTCTGAGTTTTAAATGTGCTGGAAAACAAATTCAAATTTAGATTTGAACTAAAATCACCTTAAGCATGATAACAGAATCATAGAATCTTTAAGGTTGGAAAAGACCTCTAAGATCATCAAGTCCAGTCGTCAATGATGTTCAATTTGCAAATGTGTCAAACTGCTGTTTGCAAATAGGTGAGCTGGCGAACATCAGCCCGTAGGAAAAGCTTACTGATTTTAACACGCAGTGAGCATTCCTTATGTACTTATTTTCCAAATGCCTTGTACCTAAGCAATTAGTGTGTATTGTGATGGGAAACCTGAAGCGCCAAGTCCCATAAACTCAAAAAATGAGACAGATGCAGGTTTCAGTTAGCACCCCAATGCACTAGAGCCTTCTGAAAAATCTATACAGCTCTTGTACAGAAATGCAGCTTTACTGAGAAAGCAAAAGGCAACAAATATTCTATCTTGAGTATGAGGCCTGAAGAATACAAATATTCCCGTTCAGCAGCATATTTTTACATTCTAGATGACAGCATCATTGGAAAGAAAAAAGGTTTGTTTTCACACAGGAACAATGTTTTAATCTTTCTTGATAAAGACTTTGAGCCAGTCGCCAGCTGTATTTTCACTGGGATAAGCAAGAAATGAGTAATGCCAGGAGGAATGCCACTGAAACCAAGAGTGAGAGATTTAGGGAGTGGAAGGTAAAGAATCAGTTAGGGTGAAACAGAGGAACACTTATATAAAAGGCTGTATTCATAATTACACTTCTGGTTTCACACCAAGTTATTCATGGTAAAAACTGCAGGATGTAACTTATGCTACTGAATTCCTCCCTTCTCTTTCAAAAACAGTGAGTAAGAGTTTAAAGAAATCACCCTCTGGGAAGGATTTCAAATAAACTTCATTGTTCCTCTGAGTTGTTAATTAAGAGTCCAAAATGGAAGTCTCTATAAATCTTTTATAGCAGTACCTAACTAATTCCTCTCCACGTCATAATTTGACAGAGTAAAGCATCGTTTCTCCAGCCTGAGTAAATCTCACTGCCAAGTCTTTTGGCGCCAAACTCTTTTATATCAATGCAAACCCAGCATTCGACCCGTACTGGAAGTGTACTTGCAATCAGAAGTCCTATCAGAGCTGATAATGTATATTTTTATCACTGAGATGGCAGATAATTCTAGGTTCTTGGTTAATTTATCAGATTCAGCATGAAGAATTGAAGTAAATTTCCTAAAAGATTTTATTTTAAAAAATCAACTGTCCAAAATCTCCACAGCAAAAAATTATTTTAATGCAATGAATAAATGGATTTAACAATAGTCTCTGTTCTCTTAGTCTGGTGTACTTGATATGACAGCAGAAACTTTCAGATATCAGCTCATGTCAAACTATTTTACTCCCTAATTTCTATGATTCCTATCATACTGTTTTCTTACATACTGACATCTATCGTTGTTTAAGGAAATGAGAATTTTCCATCATCACAGATTCTTATTGTTCCAAACAAATCCTTTCTATTCTGTTCAGGTAATTGCATGTTGCAATTTGCAGTTCTTTGTTAAGAACCTGTTCTTATCTTTCGTGAAACATTTGCTGACAAACCTGTAAAATCCTCAAGGTAATTAGGCACTGAGGTGGTCTAATTACCCACTAGGAGAGAGCTTATAGGATACTCTAAAACTCCTTTCCCCGTAAGGCTCGCTCGGAAGCTGGCGCTGCCTTCTTTGGAGCTCAACCATCCTCTGCCAATGCAGTTTATCGCTCAGCTTTGGAGTCTGTAACTGCAGTCAGAAGCCTGGAAGAATGAAGCAGCATTGCCAGGCGATGCAGGACACAGAAGATTCCAAGACGTGGTCTGCTGCTGTATCCCAGTCACAACTGCGTTCGCTTGCTGGGAGGAACTGGGGAGTCGTCCCCTCCCAGAGGGCCAGCGGTGGGGCTCGTGCTCGTGGCAGCCCTGCGCGCCTTGCTGTGGGAGTATTAGCAGCTGTAGGGGAAGTGAAGACGAATGATTATGAAAGGTCAGAGGCAACACGGCATTGATGCCGAATCAACTTGGACATCACCGTTGCAAATGCTGTACCTGACTGTAGGCTGTTATGTGTGAACATGTGACCCCAAACACATGTATTTTAGTGACCATTTTCATGCCAGTAGCTATCTGAGTACAATTGATTTAAAGAAAGAGCTTCCATGAACTGTACTGTTCCAGGCCAAAGGCCACAAGAAAATTAGGCTCGTTAATGCACTCACACTCATGCCTCAATCAGCAATTATTGATTGACATTGTTTTCCAGCAGCGTACTCTGTCCTGGCAACAAAGCATGAACTTATTACGCTGCTTTGTTAACAGGTTTAAGTCATCTACTGGACATGCTTCTACAGCAAGGGGCCACCAACGTGGGCAGCACCTCCTGTGCGTTGTGTTGCAAAATGAAACATTAACGTAACTCCGTGTTTACCAGTTTGGAGATATCAGGTACCGGCTAACTGGCAACTGCAGCCTGTTTGCAATCTTTATTTTTAAACACACTGCAGCGAAACCTTCTGGCTTAGCTAAAACTTCCGATTGCCTAACAGCTGGGGGGACAGCGCATTGCTCAACTTTATTGAATTAAAAAATATACACGAAATACATCAAGAATTGGTAAGAACGGTATGGGCAGGTTGAGCCGCCTAAGGAAAGCAAATACACTTCTCTTCAATTTCTTAAAACATCAGTGTGTGACCTGGAAAACTGGAGCAAATGAAACCTAACGCACAATGGGTGTGTGCAACAAAAAGGTGTGCAAATCCCACTGCAGCGAGTGGCACCCGCTGCTTGCACGCATCTTGGGTTTCCTTCTTTCCAGCCCGCCAGGCACACATTGCTAACTGCTATGAAAGTAGAAAGAGCTGTTTGCTCTCTGCAAATACTGAGGAACCTGGTGTTTCCACCTCCAGAGTAATCTGTTAGAGATCAGAGCCAATCATGGCAATTTTTCCCCAGCTCCCCTTTTTATTACTATTTCTTTACTCTTCAGTACTTTCAATGGGCTGTAAATGGCTTTTGCCGCTGCCGAGAAGCTGAGCGCTAGCATTGCAGGTTCACTGGACTTTTGTTGGCTGTCTTAACGCAACACAGAAGACTGTCGGAGGTTTCTAAAAGGCCAGTGATGTTCTGGGTTGGTGGTGGGATTTTTTTAATCTACGTAAAATTGTTTTTAAAATCTCGGTGACTGTACAGTACGTGGCTAAAGGGATGGAGCTTGTGAAAGGACTAGGAAAATAGGGCGAGCGCGCTAACCCTTCCAATGAACTTGAATCCCTGCTGAGTCACGAACCTGCAGGTACAGCACCTCCCAATTCAATGCTCTATTTCTATAAAAAGCAGTGTTTCAGTGATAGTTACAGACTGGCTCTCAAACCCCAAAGTATAAACAGAAAGTAAGGCTAAAAAGCAAACATTGTGCACTGTGGACTCGGTGATCTTTCTAAAAGACTCGATTGTAAGACTAGGGAAGTTTGACTAATCCCTGTAAGCGTGACACCAAGTGAGGTGCCGCACCCCGGCACTCCACATCCCGTGCTGGCTGCTCTGGGAAGCGCAGACCAGGCCACTTGCCCCTCAGCCTCCTTCAGCCAGCCCGCTCCTGGGAAAGCCGGGCAGACCAGGCTTCTGCACCGATTTTTCTTGCCCTCCATTAAAAATCTTGTTTTTTTATCTCTCTACAAATACTTTTATCTTAGGCTCTCTTAGCACAACAAACCCTAGCAGCAGTGAACAACTCTGACCCTTCGCTCCATTAATGATTATACTACAACCTGGCCCTGTTCCACAGGGTGAGGCAACCTTAGGCCCCGAGAGCCCGCTGCTCTGATCAGGTGTGCTCGTCCTCCACAACCAATGGAAAAAAATAGTAAATCTTTCCTGCAACCTTATCCTCCTTTTGGCCTATCTCACAAGGCCAAACCTGCCCCGACAAGCCCACCTGACCCCAGCTCTCCCGCACTGCATGAAACGCTGGCTAATAGCGAGCACGTCCCCTCTAGCAGGACCTGTGGGCCCCGAGCTTTCCTCTTTGAGACAGCCCTTGCTGCAGCACAGTCACGGTCTCTTTCCTTGCTTTGCACTGTTTGGTGAGTTGCTGATGGACTGCAGACCAGGCCAGCCAGCCATGAGGCGTGCTGGCTCAGGAGAGAGGGGTGACGATGGATTGCTGTCAATGTGCAGGGCACCGGGCCCCTCTAAGCCGGGGGAGCACGAGTAGAAACCAGCGGACTCTGCCCGGGCAGAGGAAGAGAGCTCGGAGGGACACCTGAGGAGAGCTGGTCCTGCTCCAGACAAGGCCTGCGCCGGCCGGCCCGGCCTCACCTCCCTCTCCAGACAGGGGCCCTGCGGAGGCGGCGACAGCGCGGCGCTGCCGGCAGGAAGAGGCGCCGGATCTCCACAGGAGCACCCACCCACACACACACACACCCCACCGCCCTTTCCCCAGCCCCATCCTGCCCGCCGGTACGGTACCGGCCGGCTTCGCTTCGCCTGCCCACCGAGCCAGCCGGACCCCGCGGCTGAGGGGAGCGGCTGCCGCCGGGCCCCAGCCGTGCCAGGCAGCGCTGCGCGGGCCAGGGGACGGCACCCGGCTCCCCCACACGACATGGCGGACAGGGCCGACCACGCGCTCTGCCACTCAGGCCGGGCGAGCCAATCAGATTCCGAAGCTGTCCGCCGGGGCGGGATTTGCCTTTCAGTTCGCTGACGGTTACGTCCGCGGGGAGTTTAGTCCCGGCCAGGACGCGCAGCCGCGGAGGGATATTGTCAGCGCGTAGGTGATGTGACTTTGCCGAGAAGTGACGCAAGCGGCGGGAATTTCCCGGTCGTTGCGTCCCGGCGTGGTTGCGACAGCCGGGCGGGCCGGGGCCGGGGCTGGCGGGGACCGCTGTGGGGCCTCCGGCGGTCGGAGGGTGTCGTGTCCCCCCCGGGTCTGCGCTGAGGTGACGGCGGGGGGCCCACCGGCCGTCGCTGGGTAGGCACCGCCATTACCGGAGGCCGGCGTCGCCTCGCCGTTCTCCTCATGCCGAGGGGCGGTTGGTGTGTCCCTCAGGAACAGGGACGGCCGGTGGGCAGGAGGGAGGACAGCCGAGCTGCCGCTGCCACAGCGCGCTGACAGCTGTTCTCCCCGCTAAAGCGGGGCTGAGCCATGGGGAGCCCTGGTGCCGCACTCCTGCAGCGTGCTGGGCTGTAACCGAACGGTCGTTTTGTCACAATAACCTCGTTCAGGCAGCGCCCGAGATTGCAATTCAGCGCTTAAACCACAATAACAACGTCCCAGCCCACTGGCGGGGCTGTTCCCAGCTCTCCCGCACTCTCTTACTGGAAATAAGTCATAACAGCGTTCCGTCAT
Source organism: Aramus guarauna (assembly GCA_013400195.1). Taxonomy (NCBI): domain Eukaryota; kingdom Metazoa; phylum Chordata; class Aves; order Gruiformes; family Aramidae; genus Aramus; species Aramus guarauna. Next base: position 467,684 of record VXBL01007269.1, read on the forward strand.
GTAACTGAGAAGCGGTACCTTGTAAAAAATAATGAATTCCTAGCAAGTGAAGCTCAGCGAGCGCAGGTCGGGGCCCGTGAAGCCTCAAGTGCCGCGCGTTGCTATGGGCTATTTACACCATAGGCAGCTGAATGAGGGAAAAACCTCTGGCATTGGCTCCGCGAGCTGTTACCTTGGATGACACGTTCTGTGGGGCCGAGGATCCAAATGTCCTCGGGTACTGCAGGGCCGACACGGTGTGATGCGATGGACGGGAGGGCCGTGGGTTTCATTAATAAATGAAGTGGAAGGTAACTGTTTTCTGGAGTACGCTTCCCGCCTGGAAACGCAGAGCCCACCTTCTGTGGGCATTGCCGCACAGCCATCCTTTTATTTTCTTACTCAATTTCATGGGTTTTTCCCCGGTGTGACGTATTGCAAGCACCAGAAGCTGTAACACAGCTGCAGGCTCAGCTTCAGTCCAGGGCACGAACCAGGTAAGGGGTACGGTGTTTGAAACACAGTTTAACCAGCGTAGCGAACGCTGCACTTAGTTGTACCTCACCGTTTAACACCTTTCGCAGCAGAAAACGCTGTAAAACCAGCGAGTAACGCCAGCCGCCCCCTCCGCCCGCAGCACGCTCAGACCCGGGGCAGCTCCGCTGGGGCCGCGTCCCCCGCCACGGGAGGGCGCACGCGTCTCCTCACGCCCTTCCTGCCCGCCCAGGGCGATCCTCGGGCGGGGGACAGCTCACCCCAGGCGGCCTCCCGGGGACAGCCGGCCGGGGCCGGGCCCGCTCCCCCGCCTGCTGAGGGCCCGGGCGGTGGGGACGGGGCGGGCTCGGCCCCCGTGGG
>VXBL01007270.1:0-23410 GCA_013400195.1 Aramus guarauna
GAGGAAGGAAGGGAGGAAGGTGAAGGAGCTAAGGAGTTGGACCAGAAGTTTGGCTGTGTGTTAGCACAGCCAGGAGTGAACCAAGAAGATTTCATAGCAGCGAGTATGACTGCACTATAGACGCAGGGCTCAGGTCCCAGGTCAGCCGCCGGGGACAGGTACACTCCCTTGGTTGATGCGGGGGCCACCCAGCAGTGCGATGGCTGCCCTTTGAGTGGCACAGGTGGGAGGGAAGAGGAGTGCTTTGGGCAATGCTTACGTGACAACCATCACCCCGGACACTGCCCCACACTTACCATACCTTTGGGCTTTGAGACACAGCCACTATTTCTTCTCCTGAAAGCATAAGGAAAGATGATGAGCCAGAGAGTAAGCACTTTAGACTTGAGAAAGACTCTATCATCTCCACTGTGTCATATCTGTGATTAAGCCATGCCTTTTCATTAGCAACCACAGCACTTATCCATGTAGGCCCTGCTTAAAGAAAACAAATAGAAAGCAAAGAAAAGGTGATCGTATGGTTTGGTCAGTACATTTAATTTTACTGTACCTCCATAAACTGTGTCCCGCAAGGTCAGAAGAGAGCCTGGGCCAGTGGCTGGTAGAGGTCTATTAAGACAAATGGAAGAATTTGTAGTGTTCATACGGTTATTTTTACTGGCAAGATCTGGCCTGCCCAGACTAACCGGCAGGACAAGGGCAGCTCTCGTGCGAGGGCATGTTTCCTCCGGCAGCCTTGTGTGCCCGTGCTGCCTGCTCTCACCGCCGGGCACAGCCGCCCTCGGGACGCAGCCCTAGCTGAAGTCCACAGGGCTTTGCGCACCGGGGCTCTCAAAGGGCCTCTGTTTTCTCAAAGGAGAAAGGAAAAAGTTTTACTAAACGAGAAATTCAATTCACTTAATGTGTTTCCAGTGATTATTCACCAACAGTAACATTTTTTATTTGATTTCTACCCACAGCACCCCAGCAAACATAATGCTTAAGTATTCAGAGGAGACAAAAACAATTATGCAACTTCGTGATATCTAAGCAATAATAATGAAAAAGCTCCATTTCTATTACAGTTATAGAAAAACAAGACCTATTGCTCACATAACTTTTAACTCGCTACAGTTCTTCTGTCTCAAAGCATTAATAAAATGTAACTGCACTGCACATGCTGTTGAGAAAGCAGATTTCCACAGATTTTCTAAAATATCTGAAGCTTTCTGTTTAAACATGAACAGGTAACTGAAATATTATCATAACAATGAAACACAGCTTTCCAAAAAATCTCTTCTCAAAGTGTACATGTTGCCTGAAAAATAGATAAATAAATATGAGGTTGAGAAACAAACACAGTATCAGTTTCAGTTCCTGTTCTAGACAAATCGAGGAGGCAGGGGTGTTCCCCAAATTACAAGTGTAAGGCAATTTGCCAGGTTTTTTTCCCTCCAATTGTTCTCTTTATAAAGGGAATTTGAAAATCACGGAAGCAAAACAAGGCACATTTCTTCCTATGCATCATCAGGATCTGTCAAGTCGCATTCTGCACTGGTTTGCGTGCCTGAAACCCATAGTTTTGGCATGTGCATGAATTGGAAAGGAGAGATGAAACGCCCAGTAGAAAATGGGGAGTTGCTGGCTGCCAGAAAATATGACAAAACATGCACTCGTCAATAATGTGTCGCTCTTTCTGAAAGAGGAAATCTTCTCCTGGCCGGCATTTACAGGATTATTGTCCATAAGACTGGAGAAGAAAATGATCGTTTCTATCTGTAGGGGTGAGGCCTCAGCTGTGCAGAAGAACGTGCCTTTGGGAACTGCTCTCCAGGAGTGCAGAGGAGAGATGGAGAGAGCACAGAGGTGAATCCTTGTAACAGGTCATTGGGTTTACCGGTTTTCATAAGGAAACAGTAAAGGAACTGACTCCTGAAAATAGTTTTTAAAAATTTGTATCCCCACACACACATATATATACCACATGTCTGTTTTCTAAGGAGATACGTTAAAAGTCAATAGCAGTACTATGCAGATCAACTTTGGTGTCTTATGAATCCCACGGAACAGCTTACATCCTAATGAAACAGCCCAGCACAACACCTAACTTCAGATTTCTTGATGAACCATTTACTGTATTGATTACAAGACGAGCTCATAAAACCTACATTAGCTATCCACAGAAAAGCTTAGATTTTGGCTAAGGATTAATTTAAGAGTTTTTATGCGATGCAGGCAAATCTACTTTAGCTTTGCAAGACTATAATATTCCCAGGTTCAAGAGAATTTACTGTAAAAAAAAAAATCCGCTTTTCCCCATACTTAAAATGTGTTCAAGAATATTATAAAGCATTAATTCTTCATGATCTCCTCAATGCTATCATGCCCCATTTATACCAGCTTTTGTAGATTTTAACTTTGTAGTTCTATCATTGCCAATGGATATATTTATTTCTGTTTCAAACTTAGCTAAAAATTATTCTCTAAGTTTTTGTTTATCTTTCAAAGTTTCTTCTAAATGAAGAAGTAGCAACAGCATCTAGACATATGACTAGAGAAAGAAGTTGCTTATGAACTCATACAAAGGATTTGCACCCTTAGCATTTTCATGACTGCTGACTTTTGAAATCTTACTTTGTGACTTTCGCGGTTCAGATTTTAACTCGCTGAACTGGAAGAACTTTGGGACAAGATGGTTTGATACAGACACTGAAATTTTTTGCTGAGCACTATCTGCAGAGAAGAACAAAGAGATATATTAAAAGTACCTACAAATCTATATGCAGTTTTCAAATGGAACTGTATATCATAAAGATTTCCAGCACTGCATCTACACTGGAAAGCAGTTAAATCAAGTTTAGATATACATATTGAAACACTTTTGAAGTACAAAGGACATTTCACACAAGAGAACTACCAGATGCCTATTTCTGTTAACTACATATCTATCTAGTAATGACTTACAGTTTGAAATATTTATTTGTTTGTTTGTATTAATATCTGGTGGCTGAAAACAGCAGAATTTATACCCCAGCTAGACTAAGTGTCTTTTCTGGAATACATCCACACCAATTCTGAGAGGTTCAGTAGCCCCCTACCTACATGGGCAGCTCCATGCGCCCGTCCCTCAGACTCCACGGGTGGGCTACAGCTGCATCAGCACGAATCTCTCCAGCACCAGTTCACTGCATCCCTTGCCCACCTTTCCTCCACCAGCCCCTCTGCTTTAGAATCACAAAATGGTTTGNGGGCCCCCAGAGCTAGATGCAGTACTCCAGGTGAGGTCTCACGAGAGTGGAGAAAACAATAAACTGTCTGTGCAATCATCCCATTGCTTGATCCAGAGCCTTTAGTACCTGGTTAGGACTAGGATAGGAGTAAGCTGCTCTCAACTGTTTATCCAGTGCTAAGAGCCCAGGGGAAAGCAAGGAGATCATCCTCCTTATGATAATTAATTTTACATTTCTTGTTTGCATCTTATTTGTGAAATTTCTACCAGCATCACTAGGGCATTTGAATGGCTGCCATTTTAGGAAATGGGTATGAGAGATATTTTGTCAGTTACCTTTAATTTTCTAAGCCAGATCCAAAAGATTGGCCAGTTATCAATGAGCACTGGACCCAAATTGTGGATGTCCTTGTGCACAAAACCTGCACTTCACTCAGGAAAGCAATGGGAGGAATGCTAGGGGTTTTTTTCAGTGCACATGATCTCAAATCTGTAGCAGAGCAGGTTAAATCCTAACACAAGTTCAGTAAAATGGATCCCACTTCTTGCTATCTTTCTATCTATTCCAAACCACCAATTTGTGTGTGAATTATGGGTGGGTTTTGGCTGCCTCCTGTGCATACAGTGTTCTCCTCAAAACATATGTTTCTGCTAGATCTGTATGGAGGCTTTGTTGGTGGGCATAAAGATGCTTGTATTACACAGTTTAAAGTGTGTAGGTGTTGCATTGGTAATGCATCAGTTCATTTATGCTTATGGTACGTTTAGTTTATGCCTCTAGTTTAGTATTTCTGAAGTATCCTCCTCTTTCACTGGGTGCACTCAAAATAGTGCATTGCTATTTGCAAGTTTTCTGAAGCCCTGTAACATTGATAGTTATGTATTCACAATAAATAGCACTGTATTTTAATTGGATTGGAGAGGGTCTGGGGGTTTGTTTTGCTTGTCAAGAAGCAAAGCTAATATAAATGTTCATTGAAGGCGTGAAGCCAGAGCATGTTGAGGATGGTGCCAGCTGCTTGTTACAGGTTAAACTGAGGCAAAGGACATGGCAAAAATACAAAAGATTCCCTCATATATGTACACCTGCAAAGAACTGCTGCTTCTCTCAAACTCTGGCTGGCACACAGTATTGGTATGCAGGATCCAGCAGTTTTACCACTCCTCACAACTCCAGCCTAAAATTTTCTATTGTTCGGGGCATGCCTCAGTTGCATTCACTTACAGTTTTGAACTAGCTAAGAAAAAAATATGGTTGTGGGTTTCTGGATCTGCTTTCTCCATGAGACACTAATGATGGGTTATTTGCTGTGCCCTTTTATTTTATTAAGAGGAGTGCATGTGGATTCTCATGCACTTTCTTTCTTCATGCTGCACAGCTCTACAAAAATATAAAATCCTAACTGAAAGGAGATTAAATTAGATTTGGGAGATGAGAACTCCCCAAAAAGAAAAGAAAACAAAAGGCCTAATCAGCACATTGTGATGATGGAAGGCAGTCTAAAGAAATTTAATGCCATGTAATACATATTTAAAAGGCAGCTTTTTACAGCCGTACATTTTTTCCGGTTTGCTTATGCATGGTAACAAGTAGCACCGAGACACAAAATGCATTAGAAGCCACCACACAGCACAGCCACCCACAGAAACAGCAAGTTAATTTAGCCTCGTCGTCTTGTGGTTTTAGACAGAGAAGCAAGGCTGATGCAGCTGGTTGTCCTATGTCCTTTCTGTTATCCCATTGAGAAACCACCCTCGCAGCTGCTCTGCTTGGTTGTCGCTCTGGTGCATTACTTAGTCATCTGCATTTTTCTTTCTTTACGCCAAGAAAATAATTGTTGTTATAGGACCTGTCTTCTGTGACAAGCCGACCATTGGGATGTAAATGTAGTTTCCTCCATGACTCAGGGAACTCTTTCAGTTCGTGGCTATTAAGAGAGGACCAGTCAAGGGCTAGCTCGACCGAAGGACGTTGGTGAAACAATTCTGCGGTGGCTGATCCTGTCTCACAGGTGCCTGCCCCAGTCAATGAGCTCGCAACCCAGGGTAAGACACACAAGCATCCTATTCAACCTCAGGGGAAGGAGTAGGTGTATTGCACTTGGGTCTGTGGACATGCTTCCTAACAAAGGGTCAGACTAAGCACAATGATGCACTCTGGGATTGCACCTAATGTACTTGGCTGCTAATGGTATTCAGTTCATGGGGCCGGGCTCACATTAACCTGACGTAGCCCTTCCAAAATGCACATAGCATGGCTATCAAGTCCCCAGCACCAAGTGTTTTCAATTGCACATCTGTTCCCACTGGACCACAATACTCGCTGATGTAGACAAAAGCACCAGCATGATAATCCAAGCTGTTCAGCCGCATTATCCTCCCTCTGAGATTCAGAAACCCTCAGCTTCTTCCTATGTGGTCGCCTTTACTCGTGAATCACTGGCACATCTAGAGATGTGAAACAGCCACAGATCTTATGCTGTCTTTCTCCTAAACACCCCAGTGACCACCGGGAAAGCGTAGGTACACAGAACCTTTAGATTCATCCCAAAAGGTGAGTAAGGCTTTTGAAGATTTATTTTTATTGATTCGTGGATCTGTTTCCAGCACAGCAGTCTCCTCCTCTCTCCAAATGAAGCTTTCCTTTCTGTTGCTTAATATCACTGGTATGTGTTAAGTTCTGGGAGATGTTATACTCTCTCCAAAAGACAAGAGGGTTCTGCTCACAGTAAACAATCTTTCCAAAGGAAGTTCAAGCTGTTTCCAAAACTGGGATTGAGCAGGGTTGAAGTTCATCCAGTGAACTGCATTGTACTCTGCCTGTGCAGAGCTTTGCCTCTAAATGGGTAAAAAGACCGTGCTAGAAATTCATTTCAGTCCGTACATTCAGTGTTAGTGAAAGCCATAAAAGTCATGCTTTTGAAATTTTGAGAACTTCCATCAAATCACTTACTGCTGCCAAATGCATAGAACAACTTAATTAAGGTTAAAAAAAAAAAGACCATCATATGCAATCAGGATCCTATTATTACAAGAGAAAACCATTACTGCAGTGACCTTACACCCTTCAGGAGAAGATACAAAATTGTTTCTGCACACAGATGGAAAAATACTCTTTAATGAGTCACCTTTTGACAATAAAGAATGAAACCTATCTGTATTTCAAGAATTCTGAAAGTTTTTTAAAAATGTTTTAGTTTAAGGGAGTTTAAGACTTAGACATGTTACACATAGTAGCTTTTTAAAGCAACAGGGTGGAACTGAATGAGTGGGCTAGCGGTAAATAAGGTTCTGCGGTACCTCTCTGACTTAATTTCAAGAAGCTTTGACTGATTTTGCTACAGCCAGAATAGACTGTTAGGGAAAAGGTTGCACCCTAAAAATGGAAAAGAACAATAAAACAAAGGATGCATCATCAGATATTAAATCAGATCTCACCAGGCAAATTTATCCTTAGCTCTTAAAACCTTTGTTTAAGAACCCCTCAATAAATCTGTTGATGCAAGAGCACAGAAAACATACATTCCATTAGTGGTTAAGATCCAAGATAAATCTCTATATTTATCATTAACTAAAGCAGGAACTACTTCAGTGTGTGTTGGCTACGTCTCTTGTCCTGTCCTGTAACTCTGTGCTGCAAGAGGGAAACGGTGCAGTGAACTGAGCTCCTAACAGGGCTCTTGTTCCCTGCTTGAACTCATTTTACTTTCATTGGGGATGGGGAGTATCGACAATAATAACAAAAATCAATGATTCCTGATGAATCCTCTCATTTCAGCTCAGCATGAGCATGAAGCAGCCTCAGCATGAAGCAGTGATTCACGCTTTCTGGAGGGCAGATGTCCACATGAGGAAGTTCCTGGTCAACAATGGGACATCTTTGAGATGATGTGGAGAACGGATAACCTACAGACTCCCACCATTGTGGGATTTCCCCCCTTTTTTTAAGCTTTGTTACATAATTTTCTTTGTCAAATGCCATTTCTCACCATTATCTTTTACAGATATGTCAAAAAGTAGCAACATTTACTTTTCTACCTTTTGCAGCAGATATGCTTTTCTGGACAAAAAGCAATGGAAATCTTGATAAAACACGTGAATCAGAGATGACAATTGTCTTCCTCTTAAAAAAAAGAGAGTTGAAGATGCAACTGAGGCTCCTGCATGTTTCCAGCACAGGGGAAACTCTCTTTCCTTCTGCTGATCCAGAGATAAACAGCCAAAGAAGGCTAGCTGAATAAATTTCCTCTTTCACAGGGTCTCTGCTCAGAACACAGTGTTTGCTCCAAACTCTGATGAGATTTTGGAATTTTTCCCTTTGATTCTGTTGATGTTTTCAAGAAGTCTCTCTCTAGAGTTATATTTTGGGAGGTGACATTGTATTGATTCTACAAGGTTTATAGAAAACAGTGGAAACTTTGAGTGATCCTTTGTAGCCTTCCACAGTGCAGAGCTTCAGAAAATATTTTGGGAAAATTCAGTAACATTTGTAAATCTTTTTCCATTTCACCTCCCTGCTATCTATAGCTGATGAATCTAGAAAGTTTATTGGATCAAAGAACCTAGGTTGGACTCTTCCTGTACTCAGCATCTCAGCAAAGGTAATCAGTTCTCCAGGATGTAATTGAGAGCAGAGTTGGGGATATTCAAGGCAGAATTTAAAACTCTGCTATGTAGTCAGTGTTACGGATTTCTTTTGTTCACCCCTGAGTAAAGAACTTGCTATGCCAAATCATATTCCTGTTAATCCACTTCCTGAGCAATTGTCCTACAATATTCTTGCTCCTTGTTTACAAAGTTGAAGGATTCCACCATATGGGTATAAAAATATTATCTCAGATGGCTTATTATTTTATAGCATCCTATTTCCCACCCATGATATGAATTTGTATTCGCACGCTGCCCAAACATTAGCAGCAACTACTTAACATTGACATCTGTCCATTATTGCTGTTCTCTCTTCCCTAAGGAAACGAGGTTACGCAGTTGCACTGTCTATCCATCCATCTGCCTGCCTGACAGTTTCCCCAGCCCCCCCTAAACAAGTCCTGGTTCCTGGCCAGTTGCAATGACATTTGACAGAAACATTTAAAAACAAAAATTAACAAGCTTCATGAAAAGGAAAGTCAGGCAAAGGAGACAGACCCAAATTACTGTCACCACTGTGGGAAAGGCAGGCAGAGCTGACCTGTCCTCCACTTGGCAGCAGCTTCGTGGTCAATGAGCCAACGTGTCCTCACCTGCCCATCGGTGCAGCGGGGTCCCTGCCTAACCTCTGCCTGCATTGTTCCTCGCCCTCCGTGCTGGCGTAACAGTATGTGCAGGGAAGAGAGGTTATTATCATGAGGAGAAGTGCTTAAGGACACAAACCTACAAGAAACCTAGCTACTGGAGCTAGAGGTTTCATCAGTTCTGCAGCTCATGGGACAAAGCCTCTCTTACTTATGTGGCGGCCATGCCTAAAAACCCCTTTTCTGTAGCAGACCCCAATTTCCTCATCACTGTACAAATAGAGAATACAAAGACAGTTTCTCCTTCTTTCTACCAAAGCTTTAGTCATTCTCATGGCCATTTCTCTCTCCTGATTGTGTGTCAAAAAAAACCCAATAAAGACAACAAATTGTGGAATAAAGATAATATAGAGTGACAGGGAAAACCTATGTAAAAAATATGTGATGCAGCTAAACTATTGCTAGTGTAAAGTCTCGAGTACAATTAGTAACTTTGGATATGCCACTAGATTTATTTTGTATCCTCACTGGATATGTCACTGACAATACCTTCAGAGGGCCTGATTTCTCAGGCGTAGTTGCTCAGTGCTGTGAAATGAAGTGAAATCTGTGTATGGGGTTTGTGCAGCTGCTGATCCAATGTGAATGGCTGAAATTATTGCTCCCTCAGCCAGAAGTTCCCTCCCTGTAGATGTGATGAGATGAGTGAACTGACCATATGCATGCTCCAAATCTGTTACAACATGAAACAGAATAGGTAGCTTTTATCACACTTGCTCTATTTCTGGCTCCAGTAAATGAAAATAAATCTGTCCTGTCACCTTAGCAGGCAGGATTTTCCCTCTCTCTCATGGGCACTAAGAGCTTTTGACAAGAAAAGTACATTTTATTCAAGGAAAGGGGAGGAAGCAAAAATAAACATAATGCAATGTCTCAAAAATTCAGTTGACCGCGCAATTCCAAATTAACCAGGGAGCAGCAAAGCCCTTCACCCCTGGCCAACCCAAAATCCTCCCCAGGGCCCTGTGAGACACAGGGGAACCTGAAGAGTGCCCACCCCATGAGATGGCCTCCACCCAGGTTACATCAGCCCAGCTGGCCCATCCAGCCTCAGCCATAATGCCAATTTTTCACCTCCCCGAATCTAAGCAAGTTTCCCCTCAAAGCCAGGCTGACGCTGTTTCTGACTCTGGCCATGCCCGGTCAGGGTTAGCCCACCGCAAGATGGACTCCCAGCGCAGGCAGACATCCCTTACTGGGCCGTGCTGGGCAGGTTTCCCTCCTCGAAGCACCGCGCGAGCTCAGTGTGACGGGCGCAAGGCAGCTGCTCTCCTGCCTGACTTCGGTGCCCTGTCCTCAGGCAACCGGAGCCGCACGGAATAGGAAGTCACAACAGGCATCGAAAGCCACTCCGGCTCTGGGGAAAGTGATGGAAACCACGTTTGAAGGACTACAGCGGCTCACTGGTACCTACTGGATCACTTCGGCTGTTTATCACGACAAACGCAACCAATTCCAAAGTGTAAAAACAAACCAAAACCGAAACAAACATTGGGTAAGGAAGGTTATGCTTTACATAAATGAAATAAATGAAGGTTGTGAAAGCTGGGTCCTCCACTTTTTTCCATATAGAAGCATGGAAAATAATCTCCACATCCAATGGTTACAGGGTTTGCAGTTACACAAACTAATCTGGTCATGGTCAAAAGGATGAAATTCCCCCAAAATTGTTTTGTCATGTTTCGTTTTAATTTTACTACCTCTTTTTGCTGCCCTTCGGGCAGTTCAAGAAATCACATGGGCCACTGAGGAGGGAGTTACAGTGCTCTGTGCCACTCCATATCAGTGTAAATTTCACAGAAAAAGCATGCAGGAACAGAAAATTCTTTTTTTTTAACCTGAGGAAGGGTTAAGCCCCTTTCCCCTACCCACAAATCAGGAAAAATGGGAATGACTTTGAGATATCATTACCCTAATCCTCATTGCTGAGGAAGAGAGTTGTCTACATCAACTCACCATACAGCCTCATCCCAAAGGACTCTCTTTTTCAGGAAAAAAAAAATTCCATATTCCTGTTTTTATTCACCGTTTCTGCCAAAACTATTTGCAGGCTCTGTTCGTGGGCGAAGATGAAGAGCTCTTTCATCTACATGTGGCTACTTTGACTTAATTTCCTTCAATTCATTCTATCAGCTGCTTCAATTATTTCTCTTCACAGAAACCCTTTGCCGCGTGTTATCAAACTCCCGGCACGGCGTGGCCGAGTACCCACAGCAATCCTTACCACCAGTGTCAGCACCGCAGCCGAGAGCGTCTTCTTCTGAAGGACAGATAGTAAACAGGGTCTGTTTATTTCTGACACTTCTTCCCTGGGGCGATAGCGCAAGCAAGCCTGACTGGAAAAGAAAGGAAACACCATTCACGCGTGTATGGTTTAGTCTGAAAGAAATTTTCAGTGGAAAAGCCAGTACAACGAGAGAGAAAGAAGAGTTCCTACTGCTTGCTTTTGGCTGTGAAATGTGTTTTCTTGTTTCAATTATCCAGTGTCCTATTCTGTGCTATATTTTCAAATTAACAAGGTGATGTATTGTGGCGACCTAAATTGAACAGCAAAGATAAGAGTCCCCCCAGCAAAGATGTGGGTAACGCAGGTCACTCTGTAGTCGGCCTTGGCCATCTGTCTGGCAGTTGACCTCAGCGCTCTAGGATCGGAGTGCCACTGCTGTACGCAGAAACAGAAACCCTGTCCTTCTCTGGAAAGGAAAACCTCTCCATTTCACCACTTCTGGAGCTCCCATCTTTCCATGCATCCAAAGCTGCCTGCTCCTTTTGACTGTTGTTATTTCCCTGTCACCCATCTGCACAGACCCTTTCTTCTCCAGCTCCCTCACGCCTTCACCACGCGTCCCAAATTCATTACCTACTGTTTACCTCTTTCGGGCAGCCAGTGACTCTGTTTCTGGTTTGAATGTGCTCCTTCTGAGACAATACACCTACTGAACAGGGTTTGTTTGCTTTGACGCAACAACCTCTCCAGCAGTGACACCGTTCCTCCGCGCTTGGTCTGCGCTCGCTCAGGAATCGCAGGCAGTGGGTCAACTGGCCTCGTACGCGCGTCCTCAGCTGCACCTACGGATTTTGTACGTACACGAGGGGCTTGGCAGCTACAGGAAAACTATTCTGCACTACCTAGTCTCCTTTAAAGGAGGATGAGCTCTAATAGGCTTTAAGCATAAAGAAAAGTAGGAAACTGAATGTCTTAACATTTGAAGACTTTAACTTAGATTTGGACAAAGAAATCAGGTGACAATAGCTTTCTGCATTCTTATCTGTTTTCTTCATCTGCGTTTTTGGGTTTTTTTCTTTCTCTCATCTTTACCTCTCTCTCTTTCTCCTATCTTTTGTTTTCTCCCCTCATCTTTGTCTTCCTTGGTCCAGCATAGCACCAACCTCTCCCTCCAGCCTGGTTCGGCTCAGAGACGGGGCGGACAGAAGCCCAGAACTGGGGCAGGAGAGTTCAGGGCAGGGTGAGGTTGGGGTGGACGGGCTGTGCCCTACGCTGCTTAGCACATAAACGCAACTCAGCCCCTTCTTGGACACAGGTGCAAAAGTCTGAGGGTTCTTCCTAAACACAGTTCAGTCCAGGGAATGCTGTCTGAAAGGCTACAGACCGGCTGACTTTTGTGTAAGCAGGTTTCGTATCCTGACTCCATAGAAATCCTCTGCATTGAAACGCTGTGCTTCTCCGCTGGGTTTTGCGGGCAGTTCACCACCAGCAGTGTCCAGCTCCTTGCTCTGCTCACGGGGACGTGCAGAAAGGTGACCCGAGCAGGGCTGGTGTTGGCCCAGGCTGAGCGCTTTCCCTGCTCACAAATCCTGACTGCAGGCAGGTCTGGCAGTTTTCTGGGAAGTGGGCTTTCACCTTTGCGAGCAGGGGGCTCTGGGACCATATGGCCTGTATCAGTAGCACCTTGCTCATCACAAAAAGCCACGGGAACTATAAAATTGAATGTATTCTTCATATACATCTTATAAGCACTAATGCCTCTGGGCTATTGACTCTTTGTTTTCCTTCATGTTCTCCTTTACACTAGTGGCATTTTATCAGGTTGATAATTCAGCTATATAAGAATCCCCTGGTATCAGCATTAGTTTTGTCAAATCCCTTATCCACTGCGTGAAAACAGACAGGCATTTTGTTGAAACAACAAATCCGTTATGTCAACACAATTAATTCTGTTCACTGACTTAAACATTCTGTCGAGGAACAAAAGGCATTAACCTAATATCTTTATCTAGTTGACAAAAAACAAATTAGTTCAGAGTCTTTGATGTCATTGTGGTTTACGCCAAGGAAAATCCTTCTTGTCGACATACCATTTTATCATCGTTTTGCGGAGAGTCAGGACGCACAGGTTTTACCAGGGCTCCTCCAAGGAGCACAGGGAAAGTTATTGCATCTGCTTGTGCGTGCATTTCCCTCTGTCTGTCTGGACTGGGGCTTCTGCAGAGAACCGTTTCTAATTATGTCCTTGTACCATGATGGTTTGTTCCCCGGGTCAGGGACCATCAGTTGTCTGCGTGCTTATTTTTATAACACAAAAGGAATGGGTTCCCTCTCTGCTTTTGCAGCACCAACAATAAGCGCTTGATTTCTCTTGGCACTTCTTAATGCTATTACAGACCAAATCACTTTCAAAGTCATTGGTGAACACAAGGGGTTTCAGGGCTCCAAGTTTCTAAATGAGATCAGCTATCCATGCATGTCTCCATATGCCTTAAGGAAAGTCCCTTTCTTCTCACATGTATGTTTTTTCCTGCAGCCATTGAAAATTAGAGGTTCAAATTTCAGATGATTTCTTTGGGGAACTATTTCATTAGGAAGAGACCTTAGGTTTCACTGAAGCCCAAAACAGTGGGCTGCATATACACAAAGAAAGGAAGTTTTACACTGGGGCAATGTTCTTTTTTTCCTCCCGTCTCCTCAGAAGAGATGAATTATGTTAGGAGCTGAGTTTTTAAATCAACGAAGTAGTCAGTCCTGCCTCCTTGAGGCTAAGGTACAGCGGCAGTTTCTGTCGGCTCCTCCTGGCACTGGGATGGCTCCTCTGCAGCGGGCCTGGGGCTGGAAAGTATGAGAGCAGATGATGCAAACAAGCCCAGCTTGTTGTAGAGGATGGCCTCCATGAGCTCGGAGGGGGCTGGGGTGCAGATATGGGGCAGGACCACCGCTGATGCCACTGCAGCAACTCCTTTACCAGCCATAGATGCATATATCAGAACAGCAGCCCTTCTGGCCACAGGAGCAACCCACATGCAGAAGTTCAAATTTGTTTTCTCACTGGCACAGGGTTTGTGCAGCACCTCATTTGGCCATGCTGCATAAAGTCGGGGGCTCCTCTGTTCATCCTCTGAGGAAGGTCCTCCTTTAAAGATGCCCTTTTTATTTTGTGCTATAGCACTATACACAAGCATGCAGATCAGTGCTGAATGGAAAGGCTGTTATGGAAAGAATTCTGGCTGAGATTTATCAGATCAAACCTAAATCTCTGATCTGCCAAAGGAAACCTGTGCATGTCCCAGGCGTCCTTTTCTTCAGTGCCCATCTGGAAATGGCCATAGCGGCGCTTTTTTTCCTCACAGTGAGAATAAAGGTATCTCTTGATGGAGAAGAGGGTTGTGAAACGCTACTACATGCAGCAATTTGAGTTAGAACTAAGCACAAATATACTTTTAGAAGACGGACATTTGACAGTGGTCACTTGGCAGCCCACTCCAGCTTCCTTACATCCCCTGAAAGCAGCAGGACGCCGTCGGTCTTTGAAGTACGTAGGTCCCACACACAGGGCTTCAAACACAGGACGGGGCACAGGGCTGTGTGAGATTCATCCAAGCTACTTGCTTACTAGGAAGGTACTCTTGCCTTATGTATGGGACTAACATTTGGTAGCAGATTTAAGAAGTTAATTTTAAAAGAAAAATAGAAAGAATTAAAAAGATGCTTACAATAAACATTCAAGAAAAACGCTCAAATTATACTTAATCGTATCTAAACCTCTTTCAGACTACTTGCCTGCATTTCTTTTTCAAACTCCCAGTAGCTAGGTTTTCCTCCTTACACTTTCTAAAAGGCAACAGTGTAGCTCCACGCAATGCATATAGAATGATTGTGAATTGTGTGGTTATCAATGGATTCCTGATTAGCAATTTTTTTCTTCCATTTATGCCTGCAGTGATTAAGAAATATCCAGCTCCTTCTTTCATTCTTTAAGAAAACTTTTTTTTTTTCTGCTGGAAAATAATGTGTTTCAGCTGATCTGTGATTTGGCCCTCTGCTGTGGTCACGTACTGTTTTAGAGTAGCTTATGAATCACAGCTCTGAGCTGAATTTCTAATGTACTTATGCATATGCTTACCTTTAAGCTGGCAAGAGATCCCTGCAAGATCAATAATGCTGTGTTTAAGTACGTGCTTAGGGGCTTTGCTGGACTGAGACCAAAGTGTTCAGAATCTACAATGCTGAATTCCTGGTGGATCAGTGCTGCAGTCTTTAGATTTTAATTTAACAGCCAAGGCTTTCTCATTTATTAGGTAACTGCTGTCCCCTAAGCATAATTGTTCTGACATTTTTTTGAGTGATCGTCTCAACGTTCCCACAGACCTCACCTGTTGTATCAGCTGAAGTAGTCCCCTCTCTGAACTTCAGAGGTAGTACAGAAGTTATCAGCAGGATCAAATTATGTGATAGCTATTTTGCTAACTTGGTTAATGAGATGCTTTTCCAGTGTGAGACAGATGTTGCCTATACACACAGGCACAGAGAGAAACCTAGATCTCTGGAAATAGAATTACTGCCTTCGGGAAATGTTCTGCTCAACATACTTGCAAATGCTCGTGGGAAGCCATCCTGTTTTACCTAGCTGAACTGAAATAATTGGCTAGGGATTTTCTACCTCCAGTTTTAAACTTTTCTGATATTAACAGGAATGCTTTGATACTCAGTCTCCGAGGTTTTGCTTTGTTTCCTAAGCTATGCTCACTGAAATCAGCTGCAAAATCTTATTAAAACATTGCTTCAAATCATTTCACGGTCAAAGCCAATCTGTCTAATGTACTGTCATAATACTTTAGATAGCATCTGCACAGATACTCCCTTAAAAAGAAATAGTTTTAATTGTGTATTGTTCCTCTGTTATGTTTTTCCACTTATTTGCCCAGTATATTAAATCTGCTGTACATAAACTATTCATTCTTCCTAAAGAGAAAAATTAAGTTAAACTTTTAGCACAAAACATTTCCCTTCCAGACACAGAAACACCTCTTGCTTTGTAGCACATAAAATGCTCGAACATAACACAAAGGTGTGCAAATACTTCTGTCTGGTAGGACAGAACCGAAAGGTTGCAACGCCACGTTGAGCTGCTATTAATATGTGTAACTCCGAGAAGAAATACAGAATCACTGACTCATTTTAGAATTGCTGAGGTTGGAAGGGACCTCTGGAGACTGTCCAGTCCAAGCCCCTGTTCAGAGCAGGGTCACACACAGCAGGTTGTCCAGGGCTGTGTCCAGTTGGGTTTTGAATATCCCCAAGGATGGAGACTCTACAACCTTTCTGGGCAACCGTTTCCAGTGATCAATCAATCTTAAAGTAAAAAATAATTTAAAAAAAAAAAAATCCCATTTTATAAACAGAATACAGTACATTGGAAAAATATCCAGCTGCAGTCTTTCACTGAGGACTGCAGAGCTGCCCTCAGGCAGTCAGAAAAATGGTGGCAGTCCCATCTGTAGCAGCACAAAAGGGTGAGATACACCAGAAATGGTAGTGAAGTGAGATGACATCGATGGTCTGTTTGAAATAGAATAGCATGATCACAGAAACAAGCTATTGCCACGATATTAGTACATGGCCCTGCCTCAGGTTCCCCCAGGCTTTAGCAGACCAGTTCTGGCAAATCTCCTGTCAGTACCTTAAGGTGCTCCCACACCAGCTCGCCCCAGAGCAGATGTCCGTGGGGGCTGTCCCATCACCAGACAGTGGGACAGGGTCAGGAAACCTTCTTCCTTTGTAGCCTACACTAAGACGGATGGAGGAAGGGGCTGCGGATGAATACTCCCCGCTGCTGACTCTGCGGTGGCAAATGCAACTGCTCACAGGCAGCAGACCAAAGGGGTGATAGATGGTTATATTTTAAAGCCGTTTAGCAAACATGACCAGGGCTTGCCTGTCAACTCCCATATTTAAAATGGCATCACATATGAAAGACTACATAGTGCACAGTGTGTCCGTAGGCCACATGTAAGATAAGAAAGGGCAGAGCGCTTGTGGAAGGACACAAATGAAGTAAATGTTTGGAGCTGACAGGAGGTGCTCAGTTGCTCAATATAAATGCATGATGTCAGGGTAGGTGCTGACTGATCAATGGTGCTGCAGTGCCAAGTCCCAGAACCCCCTTGTGACTCCAGCTTTGGTCATCAGTCCCATGCATGTCTCCTTGGGGTACAGGGCAAGCTTAGTCATGTGGCTGGGGCAGACACATCAGGACAGCCCATCAGATAGCCCATCACTGGCCTTCACGAATGTTTTGATAGCTCAGAAGGAAGGTGAAGCAATGAATTTCTCTAGGTCCTTGCACTGCCCCTGGTCAGCCAGAGGTCCTAGGCACAAAGAGGTGCTTGGACCTCATCGTCCTTGGGACGTGGATGGTGACATGTCAAGTGTGGAGCAACACAACCAAGGCACAAGATGTTGCTGCAATTTTGTCATTGCTAGATGGTATTTTGGGAGCCCATACTGCATTCAGGAAGGTAGCTATTGCCCTCCAAAGACTCATGACTTCCCTACACCCACCAACCTGTAGCTAACCATTTGGGGATGGCACATCCACCATGCGCCTGACACAGGTCTCTACAGCCTTCCTCCAAACTTTCAAACTTTGGACCAGGTGACTAGAAGGTGCCAACAAAATCACCTAAGCCTCCACTTCCCAGGGGTTCCCAAACCCAAATTAGCTGTGATTTCACAGGCCACATAGCACTTGTCTCAGCCGTTCTACAGCAGGTGTTAGGTGGAGCCACCAGCTCTCTTACTGAGGACACAGGGTGAAGGGCTGGAAGCAGCACTGCAAACACTGCTCCGTGCAGCCCCTCTCAGCCTTTCCATCATGATCAGAGCAGCAAGGACCAGTTTTTTTGGCAGCTGTATGCCCTGCCCTCCATCCCCAGAGCATGCAGTCAGGCCACCCGCACCCTGGCTGCCACCAGAAGGGAGCACGGCCGCGCTGGGTGCGCAGGGATGGACGGGCTGTGCGAAGACACAGATTCTTCTGCAGGGTGGTGAATGTCAGAAGGTGACTGAAAAGCACCAGGTGGCCTGTCAGGTTTATCTTTTCACCCTCTTCTCTTGCTCTCCAGCAGCATTTGATCACGATATCTTCTGGGCAAGCACATCTCCTTAGCTTAAATGTCCCCAGGCCCTCTCTACCCCTTCCTGAACACCACGGTGTGCCCACGAGCGAGATCTCCACACCCTGTTGGGAACTCATGGGTCTTGAGGGGGATGGCTAGGTAGGAAAAAACACGTCTCACAAGCAGCTGCACAGGGGATAGAGGGAGGGAGGTTCGGGGGTTGCTTTCTCCCCATTTCCCAGGGTAAAGGCGGGGGATTCGGCAGCTGTGGGTGAGGAAGATGGATGAGCAGCTCAGGGGGGGTGAGAGCCACAGCCATAGGGAAGGAAACCTGTTCAAAGCACAACAAATCCATACTCCCCACGAAGGTCAACATGGCCCCTAAGCACTAGGGAGATGAGCAGGGTCAGAGGGGAGGCCCCAGACTTTTTGGGGCAGGGCAAGACTGGTCTGGAAAGCAGGCAGGGAAGGGAGAAGGCAAACTGGGACAACACCACCAGCATCACTGACTGGATCAGCACATCCCAGCCGGGACTAGCAGTAAAACCCTGGCCGCATCACCTAGCTGAAGCAGCGGGCATGGTGCCCCGCTGTCGAAAAGAGGCTTCAGCCATTCCCCTGTGAGCAGAGCCTGGAGGTGATGTGAGCATGTAGGGTCCATCACTGAAGCCCAGGGATGCAGCAGAGTCAAGAGAGGGCATGGTCTAGCCTCAGGGGCAAGGCACCGTTCCCATCCCTCCTCCTCCATAGTGCAGGAAGCTTACAGCAAACCTGAAGGTCTTATTTGGCCTTTTTATTGCCCAAGAAGCACTTCACAGCACTGCATGACCTCTTGGTGTTTTCCAAGCCTCTGTTAATGGTGCTTCCACAGCAAGTCCCGGAGGTCTCAACAGCTGCACGGCGGAGCCATGGGTTCAGACCCTCGTGTCCGCGTTGGAGGCCAGAGTGCACGAGGTGTGCTCCTGGAGAAGATCCTCCAGTTTCACTTAATCCAAAAGGGCACCAGGTCACTGGCACCAGAATCTCCCTGCGATGTGAACCGGGGCAGGGTCGGTGGGGGTGACTGGGACCTTGGCTGGGAAAGCACGCCCCAGAGCCAGCTAAAACGCTAATGCAAACGTGCGCTGAGGGCTCGGCTCTGCACCTCTTTCTGACTGAGCTAGTATACCAGCTTTTCAGTGAAACAGGACTGTTAGACTGACTTAAAAGCACAGATTAACCAATCAAAAGAGATTTTGTTGTGGAGTCCGTTAGGGCGATATAGGATCTTTTCTTAAGAAACACAGAGCTCAGTCAAAGTCCAGAGGAAAAATGGGAAAGCAAAGAAAGAAAAAGGGTTTTTTTACAACTTGTTTATGTTTATCATTTGAAGGCAAGATTTACAGAGACAAATGCATGACATTTGACTATGAAATCTATTGTCACACACCGCAGCCAGCAGTCACCAATTGTTCTCTTGAAACTTTCATAAATGAAAACTGCAAGACACGTCATCCTAACCTAATACTCAATGCGATGCCACAGCACAGTGAAAGCAGCCAGATGAAAATGCTAAAATGCACTAATGTAACACAACGAGCCACATGGATGTGTGATAAGATGTGCCGTAAGCTGCAGGGCTTTTTGCTCAGCAGTACATAGTAGTTTGTACATCAGCACATAACAAGACTTTTTCTCCTTTGTTCCTGCTGCATTAGCAACCCGCAGAGCCGTGGGGCTGCCAGGAGAACTGATGTGGATCTACCTCCGTTAGCAGGAGAGAGAGATATTCAAAGGGTGCAGAGCTTACCGTCAAGTGGGTACATCCATACCTCTTTAATAAGCAATTAGAGGAAACAAATACAATCCAGGTCCCATTTTATCTGAAGGCACAACAAGGCTTCCTCAGAACTTCAGGCATATCACCACTGTGGACTGAGTCGCATTCATTCAGCAACGCAAGTGAGCCGTAGCTAGTGCCTGTGTGTCCACTGATGTTGCTCTGCAAGAAGGGGAAGTTACGCCTAGGATCAAGAAAATCTGTATTATGAGAAATTAGTACTTTCCATAAGTACGGATCCAGACAAAAGACTGGAATCCCATACCACACTGAAGAAAAGGCATATTTGTTGGAAATGCAGTCTCACACAAACTGCAATGCATCTTGTGTTTTGCCTTTAAACAAGAAAAGTAAGCCTGTTTCCTCTCTGCATTGAAGACACTTGCATGTTCCAGCCTCCAAAAGAGTCCCATGCTGGTGAACACCTTCTCACTCAAACAGGATGAATTTTTTTATGCTCTCTGTGAAGAAGTTACAGTGGGAAGAACTTTCCCCAGCCACGAGTAGGCCTGAGCAAATTGAGCTACCAGTGTGTTTTGATTTATTTATTTTTAAATCGAGGCTGTCAGGGAGCCTGCTGACTTTTAACGGTGTTTTCCAGCTCCTGCCACGATGGTGTGACCGCAGTTTTCACAGTGCAAGGGGCCAGAGCGTCCCCACCGATGGCATCGCCGTTGTGCCACATGGGAATAGCAGCAACCGCGAGTGTGAGCGCGCCCCGGGGAGCAGCCTGAGGTCACCTTCGGGAGCCCCAGCTGAAAGCAACTAATGCAAAACCTCCTCGTCACCTTCAACCCCATCGCTGCTCCTGAAGGGTTCTTCTGCTGTCACCAAAATAACGGAGAGCCACCAACGACAATGATTGTAATGGGGTTTGACCATCCAGCGCCTGAGCACAAGAGGTGTTTACAAGTGCACGAGATTGTTTTGTCGGCATTTCTGTCTTGCCCTTACTCTGTGCTGTTTTAACATTCCTTCAGGCTCAAATTCAGTTGAATTTAGTTATATTACAAAGCAACACCGTCCCTTCCCATGACTAACATCGACAGTTTTCAGAAACACATATTGCATACAATTTTTCAAGGATGTTCAGTTAATAGCTCGCAAGTGAGGCTGGCTCTAGCTGCTCAGACAGTGATGGAGGAGCTGCAGGAAGAAAATGCACCATCAAAACAAGACATCATAGGTCAGCTGATATAGCCCTCAAGTTTGTGAAGCTGTTGTTGTTGACTCCAAACAACTCTAGTTCTTTATGAAACAGGAGAGAAGCCCTTCCCCAGCTGTAAAAGCATCATAGATAGTTACATTTTGGGATGGTCCTTCCTCATTTCTTCCTGATTTTACTGCTTTCAGGACCAGAGAACAAGAATCCAAGAGAAAGCTTAATTGTTATACTATGCTTCCCACAAACAGATCTGTTTCGCCACTCCAGGTGTAACGTCAGAGGAATGTAACAGCGTGAATGTTTGGCAGGTGGTAGGACCAGCCAGAGATCAATACTGCACACTGATGCTGCAGTTTTTGCTCACAGCTGTGGGGATTACTTGACTATGTCATGATACTACTCTAAACTTCTGCGTGTTTGGGATTTCAGTTTTATTATCCTGCAAGTTTCTTCCTCATTTCTCAGTATCAGTCACTCCAGGGATGGGACAACTTTGTGGACTGACAAAGTACTTGGGATAATAGTTTTGCAAATTGTTTATTCCTTTGATTGACACTAAGCACACCCTTTGCCTACTGCTGCTGTATATTTTATACTTATTTATTAGTGTAGAGCCATGAGGCAGCATTTTAAAGTGTGCACAGTTTTAAAAAGCAGATATAGGTGTAGAGGAAGGGAACTGTAACCCAGCTGGCCCCACAATATGTTGGTTGTTTAGAGCCCAGTCCTAAAACCAACCGGGTGAAAGCAGCAGCGTCCCTGCAGATTTTCACCATCAGAACAAGCAGAGATCTGGCCCCGTGCTGCAGACCTCAGCCTAATGCAGGGTTGAAACATGTGACTGTGAGAACCTGGCTTAGCAAGCAGAAGAAGCAAAAGCCCCCCTGGAGCAGGTGAGCCCCCGTCGTCAGCACAGACCGGCTCTGTGGGGGGGGGTGTCCGGGCTGCCATGCCCCACAGCTCTCACTGCGGATCAGGGCAGCACTCTGCAGCTTCAAGCTATAAATATCCTAAATAAAAAGTCCTCACCTGTAGTAACTATCTCACAACTGAATAAGATTGCACTACGTTGCTTCCTTTTTCCTGAAATTCCCTCTTCATTTCTCTCTTCAGCTCCCAATGACACTGTCTCACTACTCCCTCTCTCCCCCCAGCCCCGATCTTAAGTCTCCACACTGATGTTTACAACCTTCCAAGCCCTGCTCTTGCCCCAATATACTGAAACATCTTCTTGGGCCATCGACAGAAATAATGTCAATCACAGCTCGCTGCTAGGGGCCTTTTCCTGCATCTCCTTGAAATCTGCTCTTGCAGCTCCCCGGGGAAATGCAGAGAGCTGAGCTCCAACTCATCTGTGCCATGCTGGGGTGAATCTTCCCAGACCCATCTACTGTTTTCAAAATGCATTTGCTGTGCAAACGTCCAATTTTTATCCCAGCATTCTCGGTTTTATTTTACTTTTAACAATAGCTCTTTCTTTACTTTTAAAATAGGAGGCAGAGAAAGAAGGGTCATTTAAAAATCATTTCATTACCAACTGCTCATTTTCTCATGCTTCGTGAGATTTTGAGGGGACAGAGGATTGGATTTTCTTATCTTTTTAAGTTTGGTTGGGGTTTGGGGGTTTTTTTCTGTCTTTATCTCCTTTTCCTGGAGTATTCCAGTGTATAATTCAACTAATAGCTTGCTATTGCAGTGACCTCAACGAAAGCTGATACTCTTCCTCTAGTTGAGGAGTTTTAGTTTCTTACTGGAGATCTAAAGGGCTTTTTTTAATGCTGTATTAGAACTTGTGGGAGGGGATGGAGTAGATTCTTTGAACTGCATTTCTACCACAGCTTGATTTCACATCCAACAGCAGGGATTTTCCCAAAACTCGGTAGTATCATGGAGAACGCTTGAATTCTCTTCACTTGTCACTTTTAAGCTCAGTGCTGCAGTCCTCAGAGCAAACCAACAGTGACGCTAGGCTCTCGCCTTGACCCACCCACCCGCAGCATGCCAGGAAGGCTCCCAGTACAAACCTGTAAATGGTTTTGGTGAACGGCAGCTGGCTCTCACACGGCCTTGCGGATCCTGCAAAAGCAACAGGGGAGGTGGGACATATATGCCACTGTCAAGATTTGAAGGTACTACATCTCTTTCTCCTTTATGCATTATTTATCATCTAAAGCACACAGGCCTCATGACGGTGCTGAGCAGCTGGGCGTCCTCGACACTTTTACCTGCTAGGAGGTGTTATCCCCATCCCGTCCTTCCTTGCTAAACCCTTTACGGAATCCTTTAGTCCCTTTGGAAGCATGTACAAAATAGTCGACATGATTCCGGGAGAATCTGCCCTCCTTCCTAAGGGGAGATATCCACTGATCAGGAGCATCAGCCCGGGGTGATTAGTGCTTGAACAACTATGAAGATCCTAAAGGCTCTAATACCTCTTGAGGAGTTAATTAAAGGGGTTTAATCTCTGCTGAGAAGAAGTGAATCCGAATCTATCCCTGGAAATTACTTTCTCTCATGGAATGACGTAAAACCCAACTAGCACCCTGCGCCCAGGTCGACAGCCCCCCCCCCCCCCC
>VXBL01007270.1:24592-116634 GCA_013400195.1 Aramus guarauna
TGGGCTTTGAGGTCCTTTCCAACCCAAACCAGTCTGTGATTCTGTGATTCTATGACTGTGAACTCAGCTTCTCATGACATGTCCAAAACAAAACACTTGGAGCACGTTAGGCACAGCAGACATCTCTGAGCTGAAATACCGCCCTGGCGGAGGAGGCAGGTGTGCTGTACTGCCTGTTGCCTTGGCTGAGTGGGGCAAAGCCTTCAGCATGCCTGGGCAACCCACGCAAGGCTGGCCCCATGCAGCTGAAGGAGAGCCTCAGGGCTCACTGAGCTTCTGTGAGGGAAACCCGGAGAGCGATGACTTGCACTGGATCAACCCAATGACTAGACAAAGTGATTGGTGTTTTCTCTAGGAATTGACAGGAAAGCTGCTGGAACTAGATTTAGATTTAAAATGTAGCACCAGAGACTACTTTCTGACACTGGCAACACTGGTCCAGTGCAGCCTATCTCTGTGCCATGGAGCTGCCATAGTCTCCTCAACACCGTGGCCACAGGCAAAATGTTCCTGTGGCCATGTCCTACCCTGTGAACTAACATGGGGGGGCTGAGAAGCACTGGAGCATCTGGTGCAAGATGGTACCTACAGCAATTCTTGTAGGTATAGTGAGTGCAAATGTTCATCCAGCCCATTTTTTAAAACACGGAGCTGCGTGTTGGCCCTAGGGCATGGAGGAACACTTGGCTTTTTCCTTGCCACCACCCCAGGTGTTTATTTGGAGCCTCCTCTCCTTTCATAGACAGTGTAGCACATACTTAATATTCTGTTCATGCCTCTCTGCAGCTTTATGAATCTCAGTTTCTGGCTTTGATCCGGTTCCTGCAACATTAATTAATTTCAGGCCCTCTTGCTCCCTCTTTTTTTTTCAATATGCTATTTCTAATTATTTCTTATTTCCTCAGGTTACCTATTTAATTTCAAACAATTTTTCCCCAAGAGCAGATTCTTGGCTGTTGTAACAATGTGTGATTGCATACGGGTCATCAGCTAATTGCATAGATGTGACATAGGGATCCGGCACATATCTCTAGCACACGGTCTACTACACTCAAAACCGGTACCAGTGTTTGCCTCTCTAAATTATGCACAGACTTGCAGGAGCAACTGCAGGAGGAACTTTCCCTCTGTCTTCCTCTGTTTCACGTGGAGATGGCTGGCTCACGGTAGCACAGAGTTTTTAAGCCAAAGCACTGAAGGATTTCAGATCTGGTGCAGTGAGGTGCACAGCATGCTGGCATACGAGCCACTTGTCACCATTTGTGTGCGTGCTCTTCTAGTTGTGTGCTCCTTTCTGCTTGATGCCCTGACTCTCTTGGTTTTACCACTTCACTGACTTCCTGAAGGTTTTGGATTAGTCTGGTAGTATTACAAACTGAAAATAATCCTACCTTAAGTAGCAAATATTAACTCGCCACGGCTGTAGGAACTGCTGCACACACCATACGCCATTTTGATGCCGTTTCCTTTCTGTGCCTTTTATTGTCATCCCCTAGAGAGACATGGAGCTCTGCAAAATTTAACCTTGTCAGACTTGCTGGCAACATATTCAAGATGTTTAATTTCTACTTCCTTTCACTGTCATACCTTCATACTTTTTATTATCTTTGGGGGGGGGGAGGGGGAAGTCCCGTGGCATCAATGAGCAGGATTAATGGCTCTTTGAGTACCAGAAAGGGCTCAGTCTGGAAAAAAAGCTGACTAATGAGGAATATGACAGAGGTTTCTAGTTACAGATGATGTGGAGAAAGTTAGCAGAGATCGTGTCTTCACAGTTTCTTCCCATGTAAAAAGTTGGTGGGTGTCAAATGAAACTAGTGAGATCAAAATTCAGAATGAGCAAAAGAAGGTGACAAATCCCTGCCTGGGCACCAGACTTCTAAAACTCCTTACCGAAGGATGTCTGGATGCAAAAAGCTTATCTGTTTTCAAGGGCACACTGGACAGCCTCCTGGAGCAGAAGTCACTGGAGAGCTACTAAACCCTCAGGGTGGGATTCAGTCACCTTTAATGCCATCTGAGCTGCCCCAGGACTCCCCATCATACTCCAGCTGCCCCTCCAGAAGAGCATAGCTCACCTGAAGCCCCAGTGTCCTCCTGCACCCCCATGCAGATAGATGCCTTGGACCTCTTAGGCACCTGAAGTGTTATTACTGACGACGTGGACAGCTGAATTGACCTTGCGTTCTTCTGAAGTGCTTTAAGACACTACACCATGAAACAGCATTATGTGTTTAGGAGCTGGGAGCACAGAAGTCGAAGTATGACGAATGTAATTCTTCTTCCCTAGTCACGTCTGTGGGTGCTGTTTGAGGCGGGGCATGGGGTGGAGGCGTACCCTGCCCTCCATTGCCCCTTGCAGTCAACCTTTCCCAAGAGATGCCTCCTTCAGAATAGCCGCATCTTTGAGCAGGATGCTGACCTCAAACACCTACCAGGCTCTGGGAGGAGGTGGAGTAGTACCTTTAACTCTGATGCGCCACAACAGGGGGTTACGGGGAGCATTTCTCATTTCAAATATTTTGTTTCAACTGGGAGAAAACAGGGGAGTAGTAAACATGATTTTGTATACCCAAAACAGAGTTTAGATAAAAGTCCAGTGAAGTTTTTGCAGGAAGGACCCAAGGATTAGTGGCAAACAGGCACGTCTGCCATTTAGTGCGTGTAGTAGACCTGGGGGATGCCAGGAAATGTACCAACATCTGCACCAAGCACTTAGCAGTGGGGGTGAGAGGATCAGGAGAAGGTGACTTCTGGCCTCTACGGTTGTCCCACCCCCACAATAAATCCATGCTCCTGCCATTTCCTAGAGGACTATTGCCAAGCTTTACCTCCTGGGAGTTTGTCTATTCAGTTTCATTGCACTATTTTCATCTTTCGATACAAAATTCAAGATATGTTTTGTAGTTCGTTCCTGACTGGGAAAAACCCCACAAGCAAAGCAAAACTTTTCCTGTGTGACCAGGTGGAGGGGTGCAGAGGAGTCATCACAGGATAATGCAGGCGGAAGGGCCCTCAGGAGGTCTCTGGTCCAACCCCCTGCCCAAAGCAGGGCCAGCTCTGGGATCAGATCAGGCTGCTCCGGGCTTTCTCCACACGGTTCCTGAAACCCCCAAGGACGGAGCCTGCACAAGCTCTGTGGGACCTGTTCTCCTTGCAGGCGCACCCAGGCGCATTCCCCTGAAGCTGCGTGCAGTCAGCATCACCTGGAACATCAGTGCCTGGAGGTGAACAGCCGCAGAAACCATGGCTGCGTTTTGAAGGTCACATGGAAAATACTTCATTGGTCACAACTATTCCCTGACCCATTGTCATCCCTCTCCCTCTTACTAAATTGATTCGAAACACAGAATTGAAAGGAGAAATCAAACTCCATAGCACAACATTAGTGTACTCCCAGCTGTACGTAAATGACAAATTCACACGGCCCAGGCGCTCTGTGTGACTTTTCCGATCACTTTGTCACTGTGTCACAAGAAAGGATTCCTTACTACAGCTAATTACTTCTTTCCATTAACAAAAAGGAAACGTCATCCAGACTAATGGCTAAAGAGCCTTCTGCAAGCCTTTCACCGGTACCACAGGCTTGCTGCATGACCTTGTGTATACTCCTCCTTCATTTGTCAAGCTTAAAATGGGAACAATTTACTCAGGCCCTAAGGCTGCTCTAAGATTTCATTACCGCAAAAAGCTACTCAAGCTCATGCCCAGGTACGACGCAGAAGTACTATGTATTATTAACAGGATGTGGCCAAAGGAAAAGAGAAACAGAGGAAGCAATTTTTCAAAGGCTTTCTTTCCCTGTGTTTCCTCCCAGAACAAGGCAGAGCCGCAGCAAGCTTCCAAAATGCTGCAATTCATTCAGTAATACCGACACGCTGACAGGCTTCAATCAACGTGCATGACAGCTCTTGTAATTGAGAGGATTGAAAAAGAAAAGTCTACTGTTCCACAGAAGTGCCTCAACAACTGTTAGGAATAAAATTAGAAGGAAAGGAAAGCAAGTTGCAGAGAAACTGAAGACACCAGGAGGGGGAACATGAGCTGCGGGGGGGAGGCAGCACTCTGCTGTCTCCGCGATTATCTGGCCAAATTTAAAATAGCCGCATGCAGGGAGCAGGGTCACATTCTTGACATGTTATTTGCAGAGACAATAGCCTCAGAAACAAAGTATTTCCTGTGTTGTCCTGAAGCTAGTGCAAGCAAAGCAGGTCTGCTAGAGAAGACAACAAAAACCCAACTGACTGGTAAAAGTAGTTAAGAAAAGCACTTCCCAAACCTCAATGCTACGGGATGCCTGTGCTCTCCTCATGAGACTGCTGCTTCTTGCCCGAGGCAAGACCAAGGGGCTGTGCAAGGTTCTTCTCACCTCTCTTGCAATAACACCTTGTTTTCTAATAAACCAGTTCCCAAATGTCCACCAGCCACCTTTTAGGGAGAATCTGCCAGGAGCCATGCACGTAACCAAAGTGCCTGTACGTGAGCAGTCCTAGTTCCGCTAAAGAAAAGCGGTAGGGAGTCAGGCTCTCACCCACAGGCCAGGAAAGCTCCAGGTTGCACAGAACACCGACCCACGGTGTGCTCTTTACATTTCATTTAAAATTCAGCACCCCAAAGAGAAGGGGTTTGGCCAAACAATTGGCCATGGTGACACTGGATAGCTCTTCCAAGGTAATAGGAATTCTTTTGGAATTTGCTACTTTTTTTTCTTTTTTTTTTTTAAATATATGCTTAAGGTTATTTGTGATCAGCATAGAAAAACAGGCATGGCTGGTTATGGATGCAATAAGGAAAACGGCTTCTCTCACTTCTGCAAAATAAGAGCCGGGCCTTACCCAAGGGCTCTTTCCTAAGCTACAGTGGCCGGTAGGTGAGAATACAAGAACTACTCCATCGCATTACACTTCCCACCTACCACACCTTCTGTGCAAGGCTTGGCATGTGATAAATGAGCTCCATAACATGAATTTTTAATGCAAGGCATGATGTTATTGCAGTAGGACAGGCTCTTTAAGGCAGCTTTGTATACGATGTGAAAGCTGAAGTCAGTTGCTGGAAAGATTGCAGTAGCTAGTAAAAACTAAACCAGGATGGGAAACAAACACGTGAACACATCTAAAGAAAGGGGCCACTTAAAACAGAAGTTCATTCTCGTTCACATTTGTTCTCTTCTGAGCACACAAGCAAGCATTAGCACGCTTTGCACTCGTGTTTCAGTAGAGGTTGATGCAGTTTCACAGATTTGGGGAACAGCATCACTAGACTCAGACATACCATTTTAAAGTTAGCAGTCCCACTAAAGGAAAGCTTCATTTTGTGCCAAGATGCATGTCAAATAGGCACACTGCGGGCAAATACTTGGGGCTAGCATTTGATCTTCCCGTCTGTCTCATTTTCCATCCTCTAACAGGCAAGGCTCCAGGCTCCCATGGGGGAAATAAATAAATAAAAACGAGGTTTCAATAGGAGAGAAGGGAGGCCAACAAGCTTGCCCCAGCCTTTCATGTGGGACCGTTATTTACACCAGAGCTCAGAGCCCACCAAAAAGCAGAGCCAAGACAGGCTGAACCCACTCTAAGGGGATATCCACACACAATACAGGGCACACACAGCTCAGGGGGGAAACCTTACTGTTAATAAACCTGTAGGGAGTCTCCTTAAAGCCAGGAGAGCGATCCCAGCAACTTCATGTACAGTAGGACTTGCTTCCTCACTTGCCTCTCCTGAGAGAGGCATCCATCTTGGAGCACACACGTACATATACCACTCTCTTGTATTTTTTTCCAGTATTTTATTTCTGACAGGCATTTACAACGTTCCATTCATAGAACTAAAAACATAAAAATAGACCTTCTTTCAGCTTATAAAAGAAATATATAAGAACCTTTGACATAGACATGTCATGACATTATGTACAAGAACAACGGTACCTTCCCAGTACCAGCCTTCCAGTATTTCAGCGCTGACTGTGTTCCGCTGAGTACAGCATAGGACAGCTACAACCTCCGCTTCTCTAATACGCTGGGACACAACTGACGGGTAGATGATATAAAACAATGATGTGATAATACAAAGGGTATATAGAAACCTTTCTAAAGCTTTTACGAAAAGAAATCAGAAGATAGCAAAAAGTTAATAGAGAAAGCTTTCATAAGATCAAGTATTGTGCACCAGAAACAAGAAGGGGGGGGGCGGCAAGGCAAGGGGAGAATGCTAGCTGAGACACAAAGACAGTGACGGATTTTTGGGGGGAATAATTCTTGTTATGTTTTAAAATATAGTCAGAGTGGATTTTATAAAATATAATCCTAAAGCTATTATAAAATTTCAGGTTTTCAAAGTACCTACTAATGTGTCAAACATCAATAGATACAGAACAAAAACAAAAAAAAGAACAATTTCATATAATCTTCCTTTTTTTCCTATAGGTGAAACTGAAATGGGAAAAGCTATATAAATCTTAAAAAAAAAAAAAAAGTGCTATTTTGTGTTTCGTATTTGGAAGTCTACTTAAAAACCACAAGATTTTAGTCACATTTTACCCTGTTTTAGATGTTTAAATAAAAGATTTAAAATGTTAAAGAGGTTTGCTTGTGTTGAACTTGTTCATACTCTATTGCAGTGGAAAAGCTTTTATAAAGGAATTAAAATACACTAGTTTCACCCACACTAGGAGAGTGGATGAGGTCAGTTTTTTGGCCATGAATTCCCTGTCCCCTAAGCCTAAACTCTGCCAGAGAGAGTGGACCAAACGGATCTGTGACGTTGCTACACTGGCTCCAGCGACGTTACACCGTGGATCAGTTTGGTCCACCACAATTCAGTCATGTCACTTTATTTAATTCTTTTTTAATATCTAACTAAACTCCAGTCTCAAACATATACAATAATCCTTTTCCTGAAGAAAGTTATACCTAAATAAGAGTTTCCAGTTCATATTTTAATATAAAACCACCATTCCTAACCCTCTGCAAAAAGCTAGCCTCGTATCCTAGACATGGAGCTACGCTAACGCTGTAAAACTCTTATCCCTTTGTGCCCCTGCATCTCAGGTAAAATACAAAAAATATTTCTTCAAGTGTTAAATTTGGACCTCTTTTAAGAGAGTTTGGCATCTTTATAATATTATGTAAAACTAGAGCTTCCAACATTGACATTAAATTAGACCAGCCACAGACCAAGAGGACTTAACACAACATAAATCCCAAACCTTTCCTCACACATTCCTAAAATACATGTATATTCTCTTACATTTAAAGAGGGAAAAGTAATAAGAATACTGCAACTGTACATGTTAAAAAGGCGGTTCCCTCATTAAGGAGATAAACCTACGACTGACGTTTTACGGCTATAAAACCCTCTGTTCGTTGTGCTATCGTTTAAGCTAGTTCACTGCACGTAGGTTAAGACATCCAGAGTAATTTGTTTTCCAGTGATGATATTCTCCTCATACTTAATGTCAGCCCCTGATTATTTTAGAATAAATAAAAGAGTGTGAAAGCCCTTGGTAACGTAAGACAGGACCTTAAGCTTATTCCGTTCCAGGTTTTGAGCGTTTTACAGTTGCCTAAAGTGTGGCCGCATGGCTTCGGACCAATTCAGCTGCCGAAATGGTGTGTGCAAGTGTGCAATCTATCAGGATCAGCTCTCCGCAGTGTGCGGGGGCGGGAGGGAGGGATGGAGGGTGGGACAGGGAGACCTACGCAACCAGGTGGGGAAAGGGACCGGTTTAGAGCTCCGTGTTCAGTTTCCTGCTGGGGACAAAGTCTTCGCGTCTAACCCAGATGACCTCCTCGCCGTGGCCCTCCACGTCGCCGTTGATGCCGGACAAGGCCGCCTGCTTCTTCAGCTGGGTCATCCTGGAGGCGTGCGTGTCCATGGCCGGGCGCGGGCGGTCTCCCCGGCATGGCTGGCTGCTCGTGATGGAGGCCGCCTGCAGCCGCTCCCGAAGGTCTCGGTCCGCCACGGTGCCTCTCACGGCCTCGCAGTACTCATCGTCATCGCTGAGGATGTCCGTTTCCTTGATGTCCTCCTGCTCCTCATACCGAGCAAGGTCAAACTGTTCCTCTACCCAGCGGTCAGTGTCCCCACTGTGCGTGGGCTGCTGGGGCTCTTTTTCGGGGCTGCTCGTGTAGACGGCATCTGAGTCAATGGTAAACCTGTTTCGGGCCAGCCGCCGCCTCCTCCTCCCAAGAGACTTGCTTGGGGCTGACACTGCGCACACACAAAGATAAAACCCCACAGGCTTTTTACACACGGTACAACTCTCTTTAAAAAGTTAGTCTTCCAGGGGCCCTTTATTTAATACCGCTAGGCACAAAGCGGGTAGACTCCCAAAAATGACCTAGTCATTCAGCATCCTCCCTGGGGGCAAGTCACACTTCACTCAGCTCCGCAGCACAGGTCTCTCTCCAGCTGAAAAAGGAGTTTCTGCTACTCAGATCCACAGCTGGGATAATGGCCCACAATTACTGTTCCTCCTAAGCGGTAGGCAGGCAGCCAGCCAGCACAAAGTGCATCTGTCCAGCTCAGCTTCTCACACGCAGTGCCCCACTGTCAGCACACTGCGAAAACCAACTAACCTTGTGCCTCGGTTCGGGAAATCGCTTTGTCTGGGGTAAGAGCAACACTATAGGTTTCCAAGTAGCTACCTCAGTGCTGAAGATGCTGCAATTGTTGCCTTATTTACTGGGAAGTAAGCTCGCCGGTCTAGGCTCTCCTACTCCATTCCCTTCTCCCTCCCTACTGGGGGGTGGACAAAGAAAACCCCAAAACCAGAAAAACTTTCAGAAGTTCCTTACTCAGCATCAGCTGGTCTACTAGCTTTTGCAACTGGCCCAATTAGCAAATTCACATCTTCCGTGTTGGAACATCTTCTTAAAGAGGCTTGTGAGGCAAAGCAGGGGGTGAATCCTGCACCCGAAGGACCTGCAGGCATTCCAGCGCTTTACGTGGGCGCACACACACGTAGCTCCGTCACAAGCAGGTGAACTCCGAGGTTATAGTTTGTTGCTCTCCACTGAACAGCACCTTAGCACTTTCAGTATGTATTTATTAAACTCTGGCAGCTTGGGGGTGGGGATTAGATTTTAATATCCCTGAGCCTCAAAACATGCCTTAAGTACAACAGCTCAGCAGCTGCAAATTTTAACTGTAGCGAGAGGTCTGGACTCTAAGAGGAGGTTTTAATCTCTGCAGAATTCATCATGCAAATGCACCAACGAGCCAAACTGACAGAAGGTTTGGCATCTACAGCAGATTAGCCCCACAGGCCGACTGAACAAGCACTGTGGTAAAACAGTTGCATCTTGGCCCTCCTTTGACTCTTCTTCCTTAAGATTTTAAGCGTCTCTGAGGCAGACTGCTAGCAACACCCTGAGTGAGAAGCCATGCTGCGAATGCTATTGGTCTGGCCTGCCCATTACAGAAGAGGAACAGAAAGCCTGGTTGTCTACATTGCTGGATCTAATAAGCAGAAAAAGAAAAAAACAAAACAAAACAAAACAAAAACAAACACCAAAACAGACCAGAACAAAACATGCAGCAGTGCCGTGTACTTTTCAGTTGGAAGCAAATGTTTCTTCCCTCCATCATCTAGTGTTCTGAAAATGAAAACCTGCTTTTCCCTGGCATTTTCTCATTGCTTTTGCCTGAAGTCAACTGAAAAGGAAAATCCATGGTTTAGGACAGGCCATTACAAAAATAATAGTATCAAGTGCATGCCTCTCAAAATGTGAGAAGAAGAAGCATGTGCCCTTTAGCAATAGAGCTGAAAAGGCTAAAATGGAGGACACACAAAGCTATCTCTTCAAACCAAGCCACTCTCTCGGGGGAGCCGATTTTTCTTGTGCATTTTAGTTTCAAAGTGCTAGGGTTAGCTCAAAATTCTGTACATGCTTTTAAGAAATATGCAGCAGGCTTCTGCTTTGTTCAGCTGAAACCCATTTCCAGATTAAAGTGCACAGCCAATCAGTATTGACAGGAATCCCATTTCTTCCTTCCATGCCAGAAGGACCCGCTCTGAAGCTGAGCCTTGAGTGCAAAGCAAGGTAAATAGAGGCAATTTAAGGCTCTCAAGGAAGTGAAGCACGGAAAACCAGCAGTTTTTACATACACAGGAGAGAATGCTAATCTACAAGTAACAGACACCACCACATGTCCTACAACAGCGCTGGGGTTACTGGGATCTTGAAAGTCTGTAGCCCTACAGTACCTGCCCTGTTCATGGCTGGCCTTGCACCTTTTAGAGCACACAATCTTTTTCCACCAAAAGGAACATATTGCTGGGATGAGGGCAAACTTTCGGTTTTAAGAAGCTGCCTTCTGTGTTTATCCCGCAGAATCGAGTGCACTGCCTTCAGAAAGTCCTTCCTGTGTTCTGGTGAACTGAAAAACAGGCAAGAATACAAAAGGCAGCGTTATCTCTTGGGAACTGCTAAAAGCTTGCTGTAAATGAGATAAATAGCGACCAGTTCTGTAGTTTAAGACAATGCAAACCAACTGGCACACACTTCCCCCAGAGAAGATTCAATTTAATACAGCATTTTCAAAGCAAAGCTAAATCTACAGTCATTGCAATGGACATCCAAAGCAACAAACGTGTTGTTCATTAACAAAAC
This sequence comes from Aramus guarauna, assembly GCA_013400195.1. Lineage (NCBI taxonomy): Eukaryota > Metazoa > Chordata > Aves > Gruiformes > Aramidae > Aramus > Aramus guarauna. The sequence continues at coordinate 35,212 of VXBL01007270.1, forward strand.
ATTTAGCCATTCACCTCTTTTGAGGCTTCCTTTTCCTCCAGTACCAACCACGCACTTTGCTTTGTCCGATATGCATCAAGCTGACCTATGGTGGCTGATTAAATCTCAGTTTGTCTCCTGTAAACACACACCACGCAGAAGTCCTGCGACTCCCTACTACCTAGTAGTAGGAATTACCTTGGTAACAGCTGTGCTGGACCCTGGCAAACTTGCGCCCCAAGTTCTTACGTGAACTCTAAAACATGCCAGGGCAACCACATCGAAGATGGACAAGGTTTATTAAGGAAAGGGCAATGCCCTAGAAGCAGAAGTTGGAACTTGGTGGCATGAAAGGTACCAGCTGAACATGACAAATTAGCAGCTACCTGGCATAAAAATCCAGTGCTGGAGTTTAACTGAATGTAAGTTTGTGAAAGGAAAATTGTAATAAGGATATTCGCATAAAGGTGCAAGGCGGATCAAATATATGCCTTTATTTTAATACATTTTACAGAACACTGCCTGCCAGAATTAAGGTTTTAACACTCCCAACTTCCCCCACCGGCTGTTCCCAGATTGCGTTAAAGGAAACAAATAGGTGAGCTGGGATCCAGAGATGCAGCTGCCATTGGCAATATGGAAACGCGCTTACCTACAGCAAAGGTGAAACGTTCTTTCTGGTCTGCCTTCAGACTCAGATTTAACATGGACAATCTCACATACAGAATTAGTCTCTGCATCTAAAATGAAAAGCAAGGAGAACTTCAAATAACATTTTCTCATATTTTACTGCAATTAGAGCTTTTGTTCAATAATCCCGAAGAAATGGTTTAAGACCATCCAGGACAACAGATAATACACTACAAATAATATTAACTCATGGCTGGAAGGCAGCAGTGGGCAAGTGACTAATGAAACAACAGAATCTTAAACTCGCCAAAATCTAGTAGTATTTTGTATGCACTCCCTCAGTCCCATAAAAATAGGGGGAAAAAAAGCCCAAAACAACCCACCTTTTCAGGTATTCCACACAGTATTGTCACATTTTACAGCTACCTCCTATGTTCTTTGCACTTTCACTTACACATTAGAAAGGGCGCAAATCGTTTAAAATTTTGAAAATTTTAATACTATAAGCTTCACACGAAGCTGTCAACCACAATCACAAGCTGTTGTCTCACAGCTGCAAGATTGCCTTCTAGTCTCCAGAAGCGGAACAGAGTGAACCGGTGTCAGCAACAACTTTGCCCTGTTTTTCCAGAACCCTGCCTGGCTTCAGAAAAGTATTGACAAGCTGGACATACACAACTGGAGCTTCTGCTCATTTAATCCATCTCTCTCCAGGGCTATTATGGATGTTGAGCTTGTGGGTTCCTTTTTCAGGCCCCAGAAACTGTGTACACGTATACTAAGGACAAACGTTGGTCAGTGAACACCCCCAGATCAAACATAAAGAACCCTACCAAATTCATGCAGCAGGAACATTACCTGCACTTGCCAACGCTCGAACCTGCAGTGCTTCTAAAGGTATCATGTGGCGAAAGCGGAACGGATCCCAGTCTTCATAAATTGAAGCTCTATGTGATCCTCCCTGGAAGAATTTCAAAATACCGTTAGGAAATGAGACACCTTGGGATAGTCAGACACAAGAGTCTCCCGTGCTTTGCACTGAGAACGTCCAGCTGAAGACTTGTTGCAATTCTTATTTTCTCACTACGATCTCCTAGTAACCAGCATCACTGAAGTGCCTATCTACGAAGATCTTGCTAAGATCTAGACAAAAGCAACCATTAGGCCAATCTACTCTTATCAATGCCTTCAAAAGCCATTGGAGACCAGCACTGTATTCTCTCCTCCAAGTACACATGCACTCATGAACATGCAGTAGCTTTGCTTTAGTCACTCCAAAGTTATCTTGTGGCCAGTTGACTTTAACCATACCAGCACTTCAAATAACACTTTGGTTTACGCCATACGTGGGAATCAAAGAGTTTTCTGTAATACTATAAACTGTGTTCCCTATTGTAGCAAGTAATATGTTTACTGTCAAGCTTAGCTTTAATTTTTAATCCCAAACTCCAGTAGGATCCCCGATACATACTGTATACTGCTGAGAGCAGCCAGCACTTGATCAGTGGCATGAGACAAGGGCATTGTGTTTCACTAAAAGTTGTCCGACATCAGCTCTCACATTTGATTCACATACACTGACCAACGGGTCACAAGTGAGACATTCAAGGTGATACCTTGTTTCATGAAAGCCCACTCCATGGCATGGAATGGATGTGGCTGGCAACAGGAATGACTAGTCCAGCAAAAAGTAAAGGCTAAACTAAATGACCGCTGTGCCCAGGCTGAACAGCAAGACGCACAGCATTACTGAAAACCTCACTCGTGCGGCAGAGAACAAGGATCACATATGCTAAAGCACAATCTAGCACAACAGCTTTATGGGAAGCAAATCTTGATTGCAGCAACACAAATGCACGCAGCATCACCAAAATAGTCCATGCAACTTACAAGTTTCTTCTTCTGTTTGGAACCATCCTTGTATACAAGGACCACAGCAGTTTTAAACACTAGAAGAGAAAGTTGGAAACAAAAGCCATGTAGTCAGTAAGGTTGGGAATGGATCTCCTCTATGCCCAAGCACAAAGACTCTCCAACTCCTCAGGCAGTCCTCACCCAAGTCAGGGAGGGAAGGCAGGAATAAACCTACCAGCCCTCTTGCATATTCTTCCCAAAAAACTGAAGCTTAACAGCTTTTACCACACAAAAACAGGTTACTTCAAAGTCCCTTGAAATTTAAGGGTTTAAGATACCAGTTATAGGAACAACTATTCAACAGCAACAGTTCTATATAAAAAATTAGAAAGCTTTAATCCCTCTGGCTAAGTTCACCTCAGACAAAAGAGCAGCATCCAGCCACACGGAGCCAGTCAGCAGATGAGACTGTGCTTGGACAGAATTTGAACCCCTCCCAGGTGGGACAGTGATCTGTACTGAATTAAAAAGTGAGCACCACTGGCAGGCAGAGGTGTAATCCCACTCCTCTTTTCCCACATAAAATCCACATGGAGCTAGAATTTGTTTTTCAAGACTCAAGTTTTCCTTGTGATCTCTTTCTTCAGGTCTCAAGAGCACTCTTTGTTTTTAGATTGAACTGCATGGACATTTGATTTTGGGCATTTTATGAAACCACTTTTAAGATTTTTGGAGTAATTAAGAGTTGCTGCACATTCCTAGCAGCTTTCGTGAGGCCACTCAGCTTCAGGGTATGACCAGGTGCTTTCTCAACTTGCAGGAAAACAGTCAATTTTTATATGCTCTTCCAGAGCAAAGCTGAAAGAGACTTCATCTGTTATTTGTTTGGTACAAAACAAAAATAAAAACCACTGGCTTCCTAACCAGCATCACTTTCTGGAAACAACAAGAAATTGTGTTTAAAGAAAATTAGGAACAAATAAAGAAAACTTAGCAGAGTCTGCATTACTCGATATAATTCTGAAAGTAAGAGCGAAGTGATTTAGCCAATATAAGCTATCAAGTACCTTTCCAAGGGACCATACTTCAATGCAGCGGAAAGACCTTGAGATCTATGCCAACAGCAGCTTCAATTTCTAGTTTGGCCACCCAAGATAGACTACTGGGAGGGAGACAGACCTCTCCAAAGAAAGTCACTGGGAGTCCTGGCTTAGCTTTTCAGCACTTTTAAAAGCTTAGATATACAAGTCCTTTCTGGCAAAAGGCACAGAGTAAAAAGGCAAAGCCTCTGCAAGCCCCCAACCTGTTCTCCAGGATGTGAAGTAGAGTTACTTGGCATCGATCAGACTACCAAACTCTATCTTTTCAGAGACTAATACCTTTCTATATAGCTCTCAATTCATAACCTTGGACATGGATTTAAGAAACTCTTACACTATTATAGCAGTCATCTTCAATGTCTTCATCAGTTTTAGATCAACACAGAACAGAATTTGACTATTGCAGCAGACACAAATACAGTTTTAATTCCAGTCAACCTAGCAGAAGGCAATGCTCAACTACCTTCAACAAATATCTCCTAAGACACAGCTGACAGTCTTTTAGGCATCCGAAATAAAATTACTAGGATACAAACCAAATGCTGCCAGCTCAGGTTCTTTCTTCCATTTCCCTAGCGAAGCAGGAGGATTCAGCCATATCACTGTATTATGCAAGAGCAAGTCCCCCATTGAAAGGTCTGCAACCTGCCAACACAAACACATGCACAAAGACACAATGTGTAATCAGCTCAAGAATGCTTACTTGAATTTTCAGTTCAAGAAAACTTGCTTGAAGTTTATTCCTAAACAAACGAAAAAAACACCCCACAAGCAAACTTTTGGAATATTTCATCAGATGACTGCAAGCACGTGCAGACTGTGGCAGTTAGCAATAGATGCATGTAAATCTTTAATTGATGAGCATAAATTAGGAGAAGCCAAACTCAAGAGTCTGGCTCTCATAATTTGGTGTGAAGTCAGAGCAAAACCCAGATGTTTTCTTTGAGTTTTTTTTCCTCCTTTGTTTCTTTCTATTTTGCTTGAACATTTAAGCATAACCCTCATCACACACACACACGCAGCTTGGGGTAAAGTTTAGACACCACATTATGTGAAACAGTCAAAGCACTTCCTCAGGCTCATCTGTGGAAACCACGTTGCTGGAAATGGACTAATAAAGGAGTTCATAACAACTGTTGGGAGATGCCTACTAAGACTGCAGCAACTGGAAGCACTTTGACTTATGATCTCCCAGAGTGACAAATCGAGGGCTGTCCCCAGTCTAGGGACTATGTCATCCCATTCCTCCACCCTCCTCTCAGTGAGGTCTCACTTTTGCCAAAGGACGCCATGGATACCATCAGCACAACAGCCTGAAGTCTCCCCAGTAACAAAAGCAACATTAAGATACGTATTCACTGTCTCCTCTCCCAGATTAACACCAAACCGCAATTGCTCTCCCAACAGATGTCCTGACATGCTCTCTCCACCGCCGCTTGCCAGCACAAGCCCGAGTCTCTGCCCTTTACCCACCCTCCCTCCCCACTGCTGCTATCCAGCTCTCACACCCAAAGCTTCCTCAACGCTTCTCAATCCCAGAACTCTTTTGCCTTGTAGTCCAATGCCTCTATGTTTGTCCTTCATCCTGACTGTCAGCAAAACCGCATTACCATTACTTCATATGGTCTCTCCAGCCTTCACCCACATCACTGCTCGCATTGGCCCTTTAGCGTGTCTCTACCTCTTCCTCGAGTCCCCCTTGACCTTACTCCATTCCACCCTTACTGACCACCACTCTCCCTTGCTGCACCACTGGACTGCAGACCTGCATTTTATCAGGAAATGGAGAGTCTGGGTCTCAGTCTGAAACTTAAAGACACCTTCCACGTGCTTCTGAGATGGTCAGCCAGGACTGAGCCACACCAGATCTTCACGTGTTTGTATATGCGCCATATGAGGTATCTAGACCAAAACCCAAGGCGTTCTCACGTATCAAGCCCACTAGCACACTTTCTAAAAGTGCAATTTCTCCCACACCGCACCTCACACTTTGATCTCTTTAAAGTGATGAAAGAGCTAAGTACACGCTTGCCTGAGCACGCTGGTCCACTCAGACTGGTGGGGTGAGATTATTTATGTGGAATGAGGAAGATTATTTATGTGGAATGAGGAGAGCCAAAACATGGACATCAAAATCTGCAGGTTGGGATGTGATTTTGACCTAAGCACAACACTGAAGGTGAATTAACCCACTACTACTTTACACTGGTCCCACTCACTGAACCATACATGGAAAAGCAGTTTTTGAACTGGATTGGGATTTGTCTGTTTGCACCAGGATCCACTTAAATGATACAGCATGAAAGGTAAATATGTGATACAATTTAACATTCATGCTACAGGCACCAAATAACAGCCTTTTGCTCTTAAATTTGATCATCTGTTACCTCTTTTTTCTCCCCTGTTTGTTCTGCTATGAGTTGGTCAAACACTGCCCCATATTCTTCATGGATTTTCTGCATTTCGTTGATGTGGCTGGCAACTTTGTTCATTGTTTTTATGGCCACTAGAAGAAAGACACAGAGATTAAGGGAAGAGTCAAAAGGTATTTTTAAGCCTCTGGGAGGAGGGAGGAGGAGGAGGGTTCCAGATCAGAGGTTAAACAGGGAAGAGTAATGTAGGTTAGCTCCTTACCATCAAGGTGATAATGTTCTTCACTGTCTACGTCAGTCAGAGCAAAGAGCTCCTTCAGCAGGAGAGGGTATTTCAGTATCCGCTGGATGGGTTTGATGAGGTAAGACTCCAGCGTGGAGGAGTGCTGCCGTCGGGGATTCTGAGCATCCAGAAATGCCTTGAAAGCTGTGTCTGTCTTGGCTGGAAGATTAAAATGAAGCGATTAGATAAATCAAAAATCATAACAGCTGCTCTGATAAAGTGACTTTTCCAGCTTTAAATTCAATTATCCAGAGCCATTTTGCAAGGAAGTGCAGATTTATCAGGTCCACAGTATTAGATTCAAGCACAAGTTTTGAGTTACTGACACTTTGCCACAGATACGCTATTTATGATTTAACAACAGGCACCCGCCTACTGTGCACACAGGTTTTAATTTCTCTATCCACAGTATTTCTGGTCTTGCAACTATTTTAGAGCAGCGTAAATTGTTTTAATCATCTGCTTCCTTTAAGAAAAGGCTCGAATTGGGTATCACTACTTTGTGACAGGTACACCTGTAAAATTGGCGAGTCTGGTTATTGTTACCTCATTAAACCTTAAAATGCAGTACTGAACAACAACACACCATTGTGTGCTTAAGGACATGGTTTAGTGGTGGGATGGCAAGGTTAGGTTAGTGGTTGGACTCGATGATCTTAAAGGTCTTTTCCAACCTAGATGATTCTATGATTCTATGATTTTGGGAGCACGTGCAGACTGGACACCTGATTGCTATCTTTTCTACCTGACTGCTACTGAATTTGTAAAAATCCCATTTTTTCTGTTGCTCCCTCTACTAGAACATAAATTTGTACAGGGAGGGAAGTATGGAGAATGTAGCATTTTTAGACATACAAGTTATTCAGTGCAGGAACAATTCCACACAATTGCTTTTATTAGAGCCATGTCCCCTGCTGAGGTTGGGTGTTTTTTTGCAGACGGTCATCTGATTTCCATAAAGCAACTTCAGTTTCAAATCCAAAAGCCACCTGCACCTCAGCTGAGGACACCAAACTACACTTGAAATACACTCCCAGGCTTTTTAAGAGATTTATCACTGGAATAAAATTTTAAGTTGTGTTTGTGCCGTAATTCAAGCACAACATTTTCTCACTTATAAATATGGCCAGCAATGACAAAGCAAACCAAAGCAACCAGATCTGCCTTAACCTTAAGGTCTAACAAAATGATGTCAAAAGAAAGCATAGATGTGACAAGTCATTTATTCAAGTATTCCACAGAGCTGCCAACTATTCTTTGCGGCATGATAAATAAGAGTGTACAAGCAGAAAAGAAAAAAAAAAATTGTGCACAGAAAGAAAAAACAAACACAAAACCCAAACCAACCAAGAAACAAAAAAACCCCCAAACTTATGATTGTCAGGCATTCAGATGTTCTTTTAAAGATAAGAGCTCCTCCCTTAATGGCACTGCTCCTACAACTGGAACCATTTGTTTATTTAATATATTGGCCAAAAATTAATTGCATGAAGCTCTGCTAACTCTAAGAGATTAACACCTTCACAAGGGAAAAAACATCACTGTAAGGCAAGGAGGCCCATGGGCATTTATAAGCCAGACTGCAGTTCATTTATCTCCATCTCAGCAAGCCAAGCTCTGCTCGGAATTCATACATGGAAACTTCTCCGGCAAATTGGAATGAAGGTGAGAGGAAAAAGAGAGGGGAGAGAGCATGGTGAAGCTAAAATATTTAGACAGCTTCCATAAAACATTCTCCCAGGCTGATCCTTTCCTAGAGGCTGTCAGCGTTCAACCACATTGGCCAGAGCTTCACTGGGATTGCCACTAGCAAGGACTCACGGCACAAACTCTGTCCAGAGGTCATTACAAGCGTCACCGCTCCTGATTCCAAAGTATACAGCGATTCATTAGCACACACCACATCACCCATTTATGGAATCTTTCCACTCTCCACATGACTGAAAAGAAACTGAACATGTCAGGGGAGAATAAATTAAGTGCAGGGGAAAAAACTACATGTGAGTTTAACAACCTCTTATAACGAGCTACTCAGGTATCGTTACATCGATGGTGGTCCAAGAACACCCATGGCACAGAGCTCTCTGCGAGGCTCTTGAGCCAGATGGACTTACTTCCCTACTGCAAAGGCTCCTGAAGAGCAACCAGGCAGGCGTGTGCCCCCATTCCTCTGCCACAACTTGCCCCGCACGGTATGGAGTGCAGTGGCCACATCTCATCTTCCACAAGGACAACCTGCCCCAGCCCAAACCAACGCATTGCTGTGACATCTCTTCCTGCACACCCAGGTCTGTTTGTCCAGCACACGGCTCTTACCTTTCACCAGTACTTTGGGGACTTTTGTGTGGCTGGCACAGAAGGCACTGTAAAGCTTGAACCGGTCAGCGTAGTAAAGAAAGGATCCACCCAAGGAAAACAGCACTTTCTAGGATTTAAATAAAAAACAAACCCACATTAGGAAAAAAAACAAACCTAAAAACCACATGAAAGCCAGTTAGCTATTTTCTCTTCTGCCAGGTCAGCTGAAGTTTCCATTTAGCTTTTGGATGACAGGACACTGCATTTTTAGAGTGTTTTCACACCATCTAGACAGAAACAGGCCTAGCTTTGGCATCTGGATTCAGGCTATATGATAACATAATTAGCCAAGTTCCAGTTAGGACGATCCGGAGACACCACTGACTATAGAGGGAACTAGTTTCACAGCTCAAGAACTGTATTTAAATGCCTGAGCTGAAAACCTTATTGATCTAAGTAATGACCAGAGGCCAGAGAAAGGACTGGATGTATCTGACTTTGCAATGGATCAAGACACTAAGGAGCTGCAAGCAAGACTATTATCCCTCTGCACAAATACACCAAGTTCTTCAATCTCTTGAACATGAAATTGTGTTAGAGGTCAAACACAAATCTTTCCCTAAGACATCTATGCCACGGTCAAGCGTTTGCTCTGCTACCCACTTAGGAACAAGACAACATGTAAGACAACGCATAGGCATGTTGCCTATAGTCAGAAGAGGGAAGGAAACTGCAGAACTGAAACCACAAAGCCCTGAAGTCTCATTTGGCACGTTGCTTTTGGACTATACCCACAAGACAGAACTTAATGTGAAGTTGATGCACTTTTTATGGAAAGAGGTGGAAACAGCAGCACTCAGAGTTCTCTCCATAAGGAGGCTTCTGCCGCACTCCTCTCTCAAAGCTCAGAGGCTTCATCCACTAAAAAAAGTGTCTCTGTGCTCTCCATTAAGGGTACATTTCCTTCAAACAAAAGCTGTGTTCTAGTTATGCGAGGGTAGCGTTCATGATTGATGCTTATTTTAAACAAGCACCTGATGGCAAAGTCATACATGCACAAAAAGACAAATTCTTTCAGTAGTTCTTCCAGGTCTGTATGTTAGTTGAAGAGCAATCTCAGTGGAATTATTATTATTCATCAAGACATCCTGCCCTCTACCAAGGTGAGTGCTCAAAGCAAGAGTAAAATTCCACAAACATTCAATTTCCAGTTCTGATCTGTAGCCCTAGTGGGCTTCTGAACTACTATGTTAGACTTGTCAGAACAAAGATTTTATGTAACCTTCCATTTCTAGCTTCTCTTGACAGCCTGAGACAAGAAATCTGGCAGAAGGGCAAGAATAGCATCTAAGGGCACATGGTGTTACAGATTTCTAGTGCTCTATATGGCTAAATGTAACATAAGCTACAATTTTAGCAGGATGTTTTTCATACAGCTCCAGTATTAGCTAAAAATTCATCTTGAGTGTAAGTAGATGTAGGCTTTTACATGAATAGTGACAGCAGTCAGACAAGTATGAAGAGTGTTAAAGGATTGCTCAGATTGTTTACAATGTGATTACCTTAAATTGCTCAACTTTTTCAAGCTTTTCCAGGTCTGGAACCAGCCTTACTCCATCTTCGAGAGTTTTCAAGAACTCCACCTGGAATGCTACCATTTCAGTCAGATTCCCAAAGAGAACATCCAGCTAATAAGACAAAAAAAAAAAAAAAAAAGAAAGATGTTGAAAATATGACTTTGTAGCTAAATCACGTTTTCTAGAACTTCAGTAATTCTTTGCCCAACTGTATAATCAGTGTTATGTCAGGAAAAAAAACCAACAGACTATACATTATTGAGCAGTACCTTTATGCTCTACTCAGTCCATTATTTTAAAAGAAATTGAATTCAGAATTTCTCCATAGCCCTTACTCAGACAAGCAAGTCAAACTCGGGGGTGGGCAGAGCAGAGGGGTGTGCGTAAGCTATCTAGCAAAATGATAAGCAACAGTTAACATACCTCATCGGGTGTGAGGAACGTTTCCTTTTGTAGAGGCTTCAGGTATCTCTCCATTAGACAATTTAAGTCCTAAAAAAAATCAGAAAAAGATTCCCATGTTGGCTCCTCAAACAGCCCCTGAATATTTATTGAGGTGGCAAAGATCACTGTTTACCTAGTCTATGAGGTTTTCCCTTTCATGCATAAGACAAAATAGTTGGATTTCACAGAATTTAAGATAGTAAAAGGAAACATTTACACAGTTTTACTTACAAAATCAATACCGGATCTCATTGAGCAGTGTTCCTCTGCACACCAGCAAAGCAATTCCAAAATGACAGCATAAGAATTTGGAAAGCCTACTTATTTCAGAGGTATAAGTTACTATTCTAAGGACAGACTGTAGAATTGAATGTACATTAACTAAAAGATACACACATGAAACATAATTTGAAGTATTAGAGAAGGAACTAATAGAATTTTCCAGAAGGAGGAGAAATATTAGTAGACTGAAACAACACATGGAGACCTCTTACTTTGACATAGGTGCGTTCTGTCTCGAGAAGTTCACAGATAACCTTTCGCAGTTTATCTGCATCTGTGAGTTGTCTCATGGTAGCCAGCTGGGGTCCTGTGAATTCCTGAGGATGAGCACTTGAATCAGAAGGGTTCATTTCATGCAGACTGCGACAGAAAGCAGCGACCTGCTCGGTACTCTTTAAAAAGAAGGAAGAGGAAAGACCAGCAGTAATATTTTAAGTAAGAGCTATAGGAACGATGGAGCCGAGAAGCCTTTGCAGTTAAGCAGTTGCAAGCTTCACGGCTTTTTAACAGGCACCAAAGTCCAGAAGTGCATACATCATTTCATATATCTGTCTATCCTATCTTTCAATGACTGGGGATAAGGGGGGTGGGGGGGGAGGATGGAAAGAAAGAGTTGCACAATTCAAGTTCATTGAAGTGCAGTTCAATAACATTCCTGGTTTCAGATAAGCATGAACATTCATTAAAATAGGCTCATCCAGTACTTAAGATTGAAAAACAAACAAAAACGCCCAAGAATCGGGAACCAAAAGTGACTGTGCAAACAAAACATATACTCCAGCCCTCTGCCAGTTCCCTAATCTAGTTTGCCACAGTCCTGTGAATAGCTGTGTCAACACAGCCAAGGAGACAACGTGGAGACAGAAACTGCTTAAGCTATTTTTCGGGGAAGCAGAGCCATCTGGGGAACCAGAGCCTCTCAAGGCTTCAAATGCAAGCTCTTCAGGAAAGTAGTTGTGTATCTGTTCTGTGTCTGGAAACACGCCTTGCAGGGTGAAATTCTTCCCCATAAGTCAGGTTATTCAGAGCTGCTACATCTGGCTGATTTCTTCAATGTTTAATCAGCTGTCTACATATAAAGGCAGTTATCATCTCTTCACCTCCTCATGTGAGATCATCTTCTTGCATCTTGCCTTACACTGTAAAGTTTGAAGCAGGTATAGTCTCTGGTGTCAGTGACAACAGCCCCGAGCTTCTAGGGTTACCAAAGCAGCAGTGTGCCCAGTCTCCATCCCTCCCTGAGGTCTGGAGAGGGCATGGGAGGAAAAAGCTGCTGCACTTGATCACACCTCTCTAACCTTCTGTGTCTAATCCTGCCATAGTATCTTAAGCCAGATTTAGTGACTTCCCAGCACTGCCTCTATAGCCTTCCAGATCATACTAAAACAGGTGACCTCAAATTAGCTTGTTCAAACAGAGAATATGCAGAAAGGAGGCAGAGGGGGAAAAACAAAACAAAACAAACAAAAAAAAAAAGAGAGAAGAGAAAAAAAGAGCAAGGAAAAAAAAGCACATCACCACCTTGCAGTTTGGAGACAGCGCCCTGCCCCTTGGGAGATCACTTCACTCTCACCAGACACTGGCAACAACCTCATCCGGAGCCTGCACTACCCCACACCTTCGTGACGATCCAGTGCTGAAAAATGTCTGCATTTTTCAAGCTGCACAGTCTTCTCACACGTAGCTATTTTCCCCTCTCAGTGCACCTACAATGCCATGAAGCCCAAGAGGGGCATTAACCGTGCTAGTGACAAGTAAGGGATTTCCTCCTCTAAGACAGTTGCTTTCCTTAAAGGTATCTTATGGCTGTAAATGCTCACCTCAGTGTACCACTGCAAGGCATATTAGTAAAGATGCTTATTATGCAAAGGATAATTTTCTCCAGGACAGAAGTGTAAGCAATTGTCTATACTGTCTATATGAAAATGCCTCTTGGACACAGTGTATTACAGGAAAAACATTCACCTTCAGTGTCTGAGGTTTAACTCAGATGAGAAAAAAAAGAAAAATGTTTTGAGTGCAGGAGGAAGCAGTGAGTTGAACCAGTTCGTTTCCAACTAACTCAGCTTCTGGTAACGGCACACGTCACTGGGAGTTAAGATTTATTAGTCAAAGTAATTCCTTTTATTTCTCAGCAAGGTTACACCTATACTTGCTGTACTCTTAAGTATAAAGCATCCCCAAACTTTAAGGTTAAGTTTGCATTAAATTTCAATAGGTGTGATCTTGATCCCAACAGCCCCAAATCCACAGTGGCTTCAGTGCAGGCAAAAAACCTGCCCAAGTTACCTGCTCTGCTGGAAAGCGACAAAGAACAGTTAATGTATGTTAATCTGAGCCTGCAGAGACCCTGGATAGGCAAGGTTTTGCTCAGAAATGTTTAGCTTTGTTAGGACTGTTTTGTGAAAGAATATTTGAGGCAGACATATCCAGTGGCATTTTGTTTTAAGAGCCAAATGTATGAATAAAAATAGTTATAATGTATAAAACACAGTATGGAATCAAACTCCAAAAATAAATCAAGTGTTTGATATCCTGCAGACAGCTCAACATCCTGTTCATGCACTTGCAATAAGTCACAGGGAAAGATGGGTCACCCAGAAAGAGAGAGCAAAAATCCACTTACACCATGAAACACCAGCTAAACACTAACAAGCAGTTGAAAATTGGATAACTGTCATACAGGCACACAGTCTGCCCCAGAACAAGTAGTTACACCCATATGCCAAAAAGGAAGTGTAGAAGACTTAAAATCCTTATCTCCACTTTTGCACGCTTAATAAACCGCTCGCTGACTTCAGCCATGCCCAGCTCTGGCCAGCAGCAACCCAGGTCTGCCTCCCACTGCCCTGCCTCCCATCTTTTTACCTATTTCCCAAGGATCACTCACCCAATAGTCTTTGGACAGACAAAGTCTCAAGCACAATAATAGTCACAAACCTGTCCTCTCGCTTGTTCATTGAACAAACCATTTTGCTTCATTCCTGAACATAATCCCGTCTACCTTATATTTGCTTTAAAAAAAATAAAAATATCTAGACAGAAAGCAGATGCACATTGTACCCAGGGAGGTTCAGAACACAGCTATTTTGCTAAAAACTCTCAAACAGTATTAACAAAAGCCTCCGTGTCCCAATTTTCCTACGGAAAGTGGATAGAGTAAGGAAGGTCTGGAACAGAAACAGATCCTTCTATCTCCCAGTACCAGCTCTGTTTGCCAGCTGTGGGAATGATAGCACTGACCCAGGATTTCTCTAGGAGAATTACAGCATCAATTCTGCAAGCAATCCCATCTAGCAACCTAAAAATGAGATGGAGGGCTGGCACAACTGGGCTGTAAAGCAAAGTTCACTTTGCAAGTACATTAACCCCTCCTCTGCAGGGGGCTCAGCAGAGCAGTTAAGCTCACATCCTTCCCATGCAGGAGGAGCAAGTCTTTAAACTCATCAAGCATGTTGATGCTGCCCACAGTGGGCAGTTTTGGCTACCCGCCCTTTAGTTTTGAAAGCAGAGTGCCATTTCCTCTTGTGCTTACCGTATAAAGACATACGGGTGCCCAGGCATCAGGCAGATTGCCCCCTTGAATGGCACGCAGCACCTCTGTTCCACCACGGACGGCAAACTCTAAGCAGTACTGATCTCCCAAACAAAACTCAGGCAAATTGCGTCCTTTCATGCATTGCCAGGACTGCTAACAAGGTTGCACAATAACAAAAAGCCTCTACATGGTATATATGTTACAGCTCAGCCTTGAATTTACAACCTGAAAATTAAAACAGCATGAAAATTCGTTTAACTGCTAATTACTTAGACTAGTCGCGTTGCACAGTAGATCTGCTCACCAAATACAGCATACGGTACAGAGAGTCGCCAGTGCTTTCGTTCTTGAATTTACGGTTAACTCTCCAAAGAGCCGACATCGCTGGAAAGGCAGTATTGCCAGAGCTGTCACTCATCTAGGAGGAAAATCCCCGTTCTCCACATATTCAGCTGGTCCGAAAGGTTTTCCCCACTCCAGACAGATACTCCGTGCTGCTTACTTGGCATGCCACGCAGAAGACAACTGCATTTTAATAAGGAAGGGCAGTGACCATATTTCTCTAAGCAAAGCCTTTCTGCATGTGTCATTTGCCGCCGGCCTCGTTTGCTCACATCAGCTGGAATTAAGAGCCGGCTCCCAGTCGAAGCTGAGAACTCAACGCTGCTTTTCATAGACTCGTTAAGAGGAAAACTTCAGCAGAGAGGCTGAAATGCAGCAAAGCAGAGGTGAAGGCAGCCCGGGAATATAAATGTCTGTTGCCTGTGGCTGAGCACGAGCCGATTGGCTACGAACGGCACTGCTGAAGAATATTAAACATCTGAAGGGACAGAGGCACAGAATTAAAAGAACTTTAAAAAGGCAGTTATGCTACTGGAAAACCTACCCCTCAAATCCCTGTCTTAATCCTTTCACATCTATTGCAACACGTTGAAGGTTTTGAGACTTAATTGTGGTCTTGAATAATGCTGCAGAGAGAAGATGACCTATTTTCTCTGAAAAAAATACCTCTATATGGTATAAGCATGTATGCACACAGCCCATTACAGCACGCTCCCCCAAGCACGAGTGCTGCAAGGTAATTAGCTTTTATTTCAGGAGGCGGTCTTTAGTTAGAAACAGGGGGAAATGAGTGTCCTGCAGTATTTTGACTGATGACAGTTTTAAAAACACATCCCCAGTTAAATTCAAAGGAGCATAACAGGACAAAATATGCACAAAGATTGATCTTGAGATGTGACACAACAGCTATCTTAGCCTTTGGTAACCTGTAATATTAAGATCTCACACATACACTCAGTTTTCAGGGTACCTCCTTTGAACCTCAGTTTACTCTACAGTATGTAAAAGGCCAAAACAGAGGCAAGAAACCATTTAAGAAATTACTTTGATATGAAATGTTCCCAATATTCTGTTGAACTGGAGACTGACAGGGGCATCACCTAGATTTCATAAACAGCCGGAAATTTGAATTCACTTGCTAGACAAAAGCAAGCCTGAAGAGGTGGCAGAGAGCAAGCTTTCCTTTCCCCCACTCCTCTCCCTCCCAGTTGTCTCCTCATCTTGGCTCCCACATGAAATGGGGAGAGAAAGGGAAGTCAGGAGCCCACCCCAGAGCGGAAGCAACTGGGAGCACAACTCAGGCCACTGCCAGTTGCATGGCTTAAAGGCAAAGAGTTGCTCCCAGAAAGCATACCTGCTTGCTACTGTTTACAGAGATTTCAACCCAAAAGATACTGTATCTAAGAGGTCTGGTTAACGCAGGGAAGGCATCGTGAAATCAGACAAGGAGCAAGCCCAGAGAAGAACAGCTATCCCACACCACTGCACTGCCCGTGCCTAAACCCACCTTGGAAACACGTTTCCAGGATTTTATCTGAATAGTTCTATAGACATCTCATTTGTGCTCATTATAACGATGAGTCCCTTGACACTAGTGATGCAGAAGTAAACGCTACGTTATCAGGTCTTTAGGATATACAGAAGATAAGATTTTCAGACAAGAGAGGAATCCTCACAACTACTGGTGTACCCTCCAAGTCCTTCACCAACATCAACAGCTTGGAGGCTTTCGCAGATTAAGAAACAAATGCACCACTACTAAGTAAACACACACCCACGTGCACACATGCTGGGCTGGGGGAAGGGAAAGAGACAGCTGGGAGGGAGGAGGAGGAGAAGGGAAGACACATTCGAGTACCTCCTGTGTTATATATCCACCTATGACCTACATGAGAAAGTTACAGGTAAGTCGGAAAGGACCCTGGTTCAGCTTTTGGTAGGATTTCAGACAGCTTACCTTCATGAAAAGCCTACCTGGCCTGCGCTACAAGAGCGGAAGAAGGAGAGTCACAGCGCTGCAGTCCTCTCCTTTTCCCGTGAATTATTAACTCTCTCCTAGGATCACTTTGCTGGCTGGAGAGCTGGGAAGTTTCCTCAGAGAAGCTCGGAAGTCTCCTCCTCTGCAGCGCTCTGCGGGTATCAGCAGACCGCCAGCACCACAGCACGGAGCAGTGGTGTTTGCAGGATTAAGCCCTGCCTCAGGATCATGCTATCGCAAGGCAAAAGACAACCCAAACGCTATTTTTGGATCTTCAGCTGCTAATGCTGCATCTGCGCTGAAAGAAGGGGAACTCTGCATTTAGCTGGGAGGCTCCAGCATAGTTAAAATGGATTTCCTCTGCTGCTTGGCAGTGACAGGTAAGAGTGCACCCATCCCTGCTTTTGCCAAGGAGAAAGCCTCCCTTGAACTCCACCATCCAAGGGAGACTGGAAGTTGTGGCAGTAATGGCGATAGAGGGGAACATGCCCCTCCTGGTGGTACAAAGGCAGAGTGTTTCACTTCCCACATACAAAAATAATGCCTGTAAAATGGCGCTGAGGACATCAGCTTAATCTTCTGCTCTGTAATCCTAGGAGCATGGAAAGGTGTGGCAGTGCACGGACAGTAAAACACCTTGACTTTTTTCCTCACCATACCAGCCAGGTGGTGACTTTCCATGGAAAAACGTGTTGCAGATTCCTTACTCCTCACACAGATCAGCTTTCCCAGGCACACAGAAAAGCAAAGGGATTAGGAAAACCCTCCCATTGATTAAGCTTTTTTCCCCTCCCGTCTACCATATACTGGAATTATCTATAGGCATTGCGGAATAATTTGGGAGTTTCTGTAGCTTTTGTTAGAGAGCAACCACAAAGAAAGCCTACTGAATCCAGAGCTCTTCTATGCAAACAGGGACAGCGGCATTCGTTGAGTTTGCCAAATTGACCACATTGTAGAGATACTACATGTACAGGTGTCCTTCTTTTTTTGTGGAAGACCATTTCAAGTAGTTTGTCCTATAACAAACAGGACGCGAAGTAAAATGCCTCACTCCCCTCTATATCGCACAAACAAAACAAGACATATTTCTGAATTTTAAAACAAAACATGTACCGATGTCAATATTTACAGAAAGACAAATGTTCCTCTCCTTGGAAACAGAGACTTGTTAGAGTTACAAATTACTCTTCCAATATACGAATATTAAGCATTAGAGCTGCTAACACACATTTCTCAGTTTAACTAAATCTGCTGAGCCACGGGGCTAATCATGTAATCCTTACGCCTTACTTCAGGCAATTACAGCTCTGGAGATCCAAGAGGCAAGATGCAAAATGGAACCCCACTGTCTGTCACTCAGTTCAGAAATAGAAAGCTATGGAAAACACAGCCAGAACATTTATTCCCCAAGCAGCTATGCGTTACACTCGGTGCTCTTCCACAGCTTCAGTGTTTAACAGAAGAGACTCTTTTCAGAGCATATGAAAATCCCACATATTTACAGTTAAAAACCCCAAAGTATCAACAAACACTTCCACTTACTGAAGAAGAAATTCTCGGTACTTACAAGAAAAAGTTTGGTAAAAAAACCTGGAAACAAACTGTACGAGTGATCACCTTCTCTGCATGCAAGCTCTGCATATATTTCATGCACAGGAATGTTTTCTCTTATCTGACTTCCACTGTCTGGCTATCAAAGGCAAAACTACAGGCTAGCATGACATAAGAGATCAGGAAACAAGAGGCCAAGGTCTTTTCCTTCCTTTCACTACAATGACAAGTAGAATAGCACAGGGACCAGCTCAGAGCTTGCCATAACACATTGTAGTTAAAACAAGAGCTGAGAAAAAACACACCTGTACATAACCACAGAGTGAGATCTGATTCTCCTTAGATCATTAATTCTATAGAAAAATAGCTGCATAACCTCACCATCGCCTATGCAATGAATACCTAAAAGCAATCAGTGTCCTTAAAATAATCTCACTTGATTCTGCCTCAAAAGCCACTCATCATCACACCTCATGTTGTGTAAAGCTCCCCAGCAACAGAGCAAGCCAAACTACCAACCACTGTGAAACCCATCCCTTAATAGATGACAATTAGCAATCCATTTGCACAACCTCTTAGCTATAATTGGAGAGTTTTGCTTCAATTTAAGGTAGATTGGCTATAATTAGTTTGCATTTAAAAACTACCATGTGTGCTACGCTATTGATTTAAGGAAATGCTGTTTAACTTATATTCCTCCTATGCCTAGAAAACAAGAAAGAGTAAGAAATCATAATAATGCACCTAACTTTTTGGTTTAGCTGACCTGCTCTGGTGAAGGAGGTGATAAACCAGCCCAGTTAAAAACTATGTGGGAATATTATCACAAGATACTGAAGATGTGAACCAACTCTGGAAAAATGGCACAAGTCTTGCTTTGGAGGTAGTGATGTGCCATAATCAGAGCTGTAATTTGTTACATTCAAGTATCTTCTGTAAACACCTTAAAAGTAAGATTAACAGGAAAGATGCTCTAATCGTGTGCAGCTGTGAAGCCAGCACATCAGCTGCGACAGTACTGTGCTTTCGCTCCTTCTCATGTGAAAATGAAACTTTCTCACCTTGCTCATCTTATCGGCCTCATCAGATGACTCCAAGTCTTGCGCTTCTGCCTCCTCTGGAGCCGTCTCAACAGAGCTGTCCGGGTCGCCGCAAAGCGAGTGCCCTGCTGAAATTGAGATGCGTGTGAAAACCCAACCGTAACCTCCAAAAATTCAGAAAGCTGGGTGCAGACATGGAGTTCCCACGGAGGGCCAGGCCCCATCCCGTACGCACACACATGCCAACAAGACACTTTGCCAGAGGCACTCGATGACCTCAGAGGACTACCTTGGTTTACAGGAGGACAAGTTTAACTACAGGTGTAAAAATAAACAGGCTATGGCCAGACACACTATTTAGCTGGAAACTACAAAAGCCAATTCAGAGATAAGGCTAAAACGCCACATTGGAATTCTTACATTTAGTATAACTTTTCTCCTGGCTGGCGAGCAATTGCCTACCTTTACACTTCAGTGGTTTCAAATGGAAACTGCAGTACGTGAACAGGCAGGCCATGCCAAGAAGCAAGTCTTGGTCAGCCCTTTCTCCGAGTTAAGTTGAATGTGATGATTTTAAATTGCTTGCGGTTTTGGCCTAAGACACCCACTACTGAGTTTCAATGTTGATTTTTAAGGACAAACCCAGGTTTAGCAGTTTTTAGGAGTCTATTACATTAACTGAAAATGAACTTTCATTTCCATCAGTATGTGGCAACAACTATGCACCCCTACGCCTCAGCACTCTTCTGGAGACTATGCTGTTGACACAGCTAATAACTCCCTTGCAACTTCTTGTAAGTAAATGATGATTTGCCTCCAAGTGACAAAAGAAAGAAGAGAACTACTCCCAGCCTGAGAGCTCTGTGCACAAATAACTTTTGGGGGGGGGATCCCATTCTCTGACTCAGATAGCTGTAAGAAGCAGTATTACTACAACTGAGCCACTCTCCACAGAAAAATGGATTTCATATATATTCAATTTCTAGCAATGGCAAATTATAATGACCAGTGATGGACTCAACTCTGCCAGAAAACTCCTGCATGCCTCAACTGACCTTCAAGTCAGCACAAACAGATAGTTTACAGCTGCTGACTCCAGAGACTCCTTTGCTCTTTCCCCTCAACCTCACAAGGATGAGGTTTTTTCTGCCATGCCACTTCTGAAGCTGGATGGGAAAGGGTGGTTTCTGAGAACACGTCCCTGCCTGCATCCTGCCACACAAACAGGACAGTGAATGTCCCACCAGGGATTATATCTTTTATTCCGTTTATTCTTCAGGTAAGGCAGAAAAGCATAATCAAAGTTCAATGGATGCAGTAACACAGGAAATCCCTGCTTTATAAACTCAAGACTCAACTGACTATATTAACATAATCTTTGGTTGTATTGTTAGTATGGAGCATTTAAACATTTTTGTGGAAAACTGACAATTTTCTGTAGCAGAACAGAATTTTTGCAAACCAATGTGTTGGGGTTTTTTTTGTTGGTTTTTTTTTTGCTAGCCCTACAAATAGAAGCAGCCCAACAGCACACTATCATATCGTTGGGAACCAGTGGGCCAGCAGCCATCCCCTCCTATTCACTACTAGGTTGAAACATGGACATTTTACAAAGATTAACAGTGATTTAGCACTTCAGATGCAGCACCATTTCTATGTTAGTCCCATGCTGGCTCTCATGTTACTTGCTATTTTTCAATTAGACATTTCAATTTAGGTAAGTCACGTATATTTGTCTATAAGGAGCATTTGGCTAGATAGCAATGCTGTGAGTAAAAAGGCCACAGCGATGATAACACACAGCTGTTATACTGATATATTTCAGTTAGACACTGTATGGTTTGGCCAAAAAGGCCCTAATAGCATGGATGGTCTTTTTAATTCAGATAAAATGGGGTTCTGCTTTAAATTCAAGGGATTTTGGAAAAAAAAAAAACAAAACAAACCCTGATTACACACATCTAGTATATTTGTTTATATTTATACTGGAATGAAATATATTTCATGATAGAGAAATGATAGCCTGTAACAAATATGTTTCCTAAATGAGTAAGAAAAATTCTGCTGTCCCTTTGCTGCAATTGAAAAGCCACTGCTCTTCCTTCAAGGAGTTTTATGTTAACGCACAACATTGGTTCGCAAACACATCCTAGGTATGGTTCTCTACATCAAGACTGAGGATGGAGATCCAGGTTTGGGCTCCTCAGTATCCAGCTTTCAACTGCTGTTCTTGCAAGCTTTCAGCCACCATTATCAAAAACAATTTGCACGACTGTACAAGATTTCCACTTTATTGAGTCTGGAAATAATTTGGAAAAATTGGAATTCAGAAATCGGAAATAAATTCAGAACATATTCTGCATACTGGGATGGAGCTAAATCGGACATCAAATGAAATTGAAAGGACATAAAAGGTAGTTCATAGCTGAGCTTCTGGAAGACATGCCTCTCTTCTCAAAAGATAGGGTTTACCTTTGAAAAAGATTTGCCTATAGGGTTGTTTGGCAACGTAAAATGTATTTGAAGAAGTGTTTTTTCTGTAAGAAGTCAAGTTTTCTGAGCCTTGCCCAGATTTGATCAACTTGGACTATCAGCTTTCTGGTCTTTCTATTAATGTGTGAAAAAAATCTTAAAACCCTTAAGCTATCCATTAAAAAATAAAGAGAAAAAATGTGCTATGTGTCATAGTTTGTTTTGAGTAGTCTGTGTTTTTTCACTGCAATTAATTTCCCATTATAAGCTGTGTGAAATATATCTTATAGCTGTTTCTCACCCCAAGCCAAGGCAAATAATGTTTGTTTGGGGGTTTTGGTTTTTGCTTTTAAGCTACCACTTTTTCTTTTCCTGTATATTAAAACACCACTTAATCTGTTTCCTGCAGTATAAACACTTTTACCCAGTAGACAGCAATCTTTCACTTACGCCTTAATGAGCAGTCACACAGTACATGTGCTTAGGGTATTTCTAACGTCTTCAGCTGCCAAAGCCGGTGTCGACTTTAGCAGGTTTATCTGCTGGTTGTTAAACGGAGGCAATCAGTTCACTAACACTGCACGTTCCTGCCTTTTCATACCTTCCCGTTACCGTCCCATTTCTGTCAGGTTCATGACATCATTTTATTTTTGCCCTGTAAATCTTTATTTAGCTCTGCAAGGAGCTCTAAGGACAATGTGCTCATTTCCTTCTGCAGCACCTGAACGCTGCCCAGCCACTACCACTTGCTAGGGATGGTAATGCATGGGCTTCTCTTGACATTAAGGAATTAGAAAGGGAAATCCAAAAAGCAGCAGGAAAAGGGGGTCAAATCCATGTCGCCACCAGCACAGATGGAGGTCACACGAGCTCCCAAGTTGCCTCAGCAGTGTAATATCCGTGACATTATGACTGATGCCCACTAAATAACTCCTACTTGTGGCTAGAACTAACAAAATAAAAGGAAGTCTTATATCACTGGAGCAAAGGTGCTGGGGCTTAAAGGCCTGGAGAATCACGTAAAGCTTAAGCACCGTGCCAACACTTGGCTAAAATTTTCCACAGCTGCTGCTTCCAATTTGCAGAGTTGCTGTCGCTCAGGATTTTAATGAGACTTCCACAATATTTGGTACTGCTCTAAAAGCCCATTTCTTGGTGCCAGATTATATTTTTTTTTAATGCAGTGGAAATAAATATTCCTAGCCAAGCTCTGTCAGCTGTGGTGCAAAGCTCAGAAGCGCACATCCTACTAACATAAAAAGCAGCATCCAAATCAGAAAACCCCGCATATCAATACCTTATTCCTACGTATGTGGAACAGGCAATGCTGAATTTAGTCCTCTCAGTGGCAGCAACGGGAAAGCGCTGGCAAGGGCAGCCATCTGCCAGCACGTTACACACCCGAAGCAACGACAGGCTCAGATGGTTAAATGCTCTGGTTTGTAACTTTAAGGTGCCTCAGTCTCCTAAGCAGGTTGTTTTGCACACACCAGCGCCCCACACAACGCCTTGCCTTGTGACTGAGGCAGAGCTCAGCCTGCTGCAGCCAGCCAACAAGTCTCAGGGACCGAGGAGCTCAGCCCAGTGTCCTTCCCTGCCCGCCTGCCACTGCTCCCTCCCTGCAAAAAGTGCATCGTGGTCCTCCATTGTTCTTTCACCCATGAGACTCAGCGATACTGGAAGCCAAGCATAGCGACTGTTTTATCACTACGCTTAATCCCACGTCAGAGGGAAATAAGGAGTGACCTCCATCCGAGCTGAAACCGCGGAAGAAATATGGACCAGGCAGAACGTGACTACTCTGGCTGAATCCCAGCCAAGACACTTGGGTGTCTGGGCTCCTGCCAGAAGTGCTGCGGAGTCTGCAGAGGCCAAGTGCTTTTGGTGGCTCATGTTTGACTGTCATATCAAAAGAAAAGGATATCACTTACTTTGACAGTTGAACAGCAACTTCCTAAACCAGAAAGTGTCATTTCTAAATGCTGCTGGTGAATGACCCCATTATGACAATGGAGTACCTTTCAAAAGAGACTCTGTCATAAACTAACAATTTGTATTAAAACTGTTAGGGAACTATCTCTCAGATTACATTTTTATTTGAGACAAAATTTGACCTATAAATCTAAAATAGAAAAGGTAAACAAGCATTTTTTTCCATTTTTTAGAAGAATTCTGGTTAGCTTTGAAACATTGAAACATAAAAGAAGAAAACATAATTTTACACTGGGGTATTCTGTCCCATTGGGAAGACCCACAGAGTTGATAACCTCTCCAAAGACCCATGAAACCCACCTACAACTATCACAGTTACAGTCCACTGCAGGACCAAAGAAGAGAACGAACTGGGGAACACTGCCTTTCCTGGAGAGCTACAGAACAAGCCCCATAAATCTCTCTTCTTCCCAAAGAACTCTATTGCTTCCCTTTCCATTTCAGCTAGGTAATAAATTGCGCAAGTATAGAAAAATCTATGCTGAATGTCATTCATTTCATTCACTTTTCTTGGCAAAAGCACAGATTCAATGAAACCTTCCCTGTACCAACTGTACCGCGGCCACTTTTCACTCTCCCCAGGTCAGGAGGCTAGTCAAACACTCATAATATGCTCAAGTAGCCCTTTTGGAATAAACAAGAGGTTTCATAGACATAAAAATGAAGCATGTGCTCAGGGATCTTGGAAACCAGGGACAACCTTTGCTTCTGCAAGTACCGTCCTGCAGCCTCGGGCTCGCGGAGCCGGCAGGGGGAGCGGCAACACAGCGAGAATATTAAGATTAGAAATCCACAAGTCAGGGAGCAGGTATGCTTACTCCAGCTAAATTGGAAGGGTCAGAAGCCCAAAGCCGCAATGCAAAAATGAACGTGTTAATAGCCAAGCTGCTTATTTCAAGAGCTGCTCTGGCAGTCTTTAGAAAAGCCAGGAGTGAGATCTCTGAACATAGTTCTGACTGAAGCAACATCCTTGAGCTTTGGCTTTTAAGCTCTTAGAAAGCAGAATTCAGGAGGAACAGTTCTGCATGTCTCTGATTATATGCAAGACCCTCAGATTTCTGCTTCAGTAAATGCCCCTGGCATTTTTAAATTGATAATATTTTTTAACATGCTACAAAAGGTATGAAATTAGTCGTCTGCCTCAGGAAAATAACCCTGAAGAAATTAAGGTTACTGTTAGTCTCAGCTTGTTCTGAAATCCAAATTAATTAGCCTGAGGGGACCTGTGACAGGACAAGGATGGAATAAAAAATAATGGCCATTCTTATAGTGCAAGTTTGTTTCGGTTTTATATCATTGTCTTTAGAGTGTGTGTTAATTTCAGCCTCTGGTTCTGCTTTCAGAATGACAAAATAATAAGATTCCTTAAAAATACCTACATGCTTCATATCTAGAAGATTAATATACCTATTCAAAACAAGGGTGTACTTTCTTTTTCATCATTTATATATTCTGCACAGTGACTTATTTGGCTCTCAGTTATCCCTGCAGAGTTATCCCTCATGCTAGAGGTCTCCAAAATATAGGAGCATGCAAAGCATAAACCTCAGAAACTCTACCCTAGAGTAAAAAAAAAATTAGTGAATTGTGGGGAGACCACAAACAAATATGGATACTGCTCCCCATTCCCATTTCCAAATCCCAAATCCCCTTCTAAAAACAAAGTATCTCCTTTACGATTTTGGAGAGATGCAAGGCTGCGTTTCCAGCTTTCGGGCTCTCATTCCCTGGATTGAGTGGAGCAGGTTAGGGAGACAAACCACTCCTCGTGGGGAGGGGAGACAGCTCTCACCGATCCTTTTAGGCAATAAGGAAACCATGCTGCGGGGCTCCAGACAGAATGAGAGCTAGTCCTCCTCAACCAGATTTATGCAGACTGCATTAGCAGGAGAGAAGACTCAAAGCCAGGAAAAACAATAATAGATGAAAGGAACAAAACTTGTGGCTCTGCAAGCCTGATGCAGCACGAATTCCTAGGGGAAAGTATATATCATACCCAAGATGGTATTTTCCACATCAATTAAGAGATATAAAATCCAAGGTCATTTCAAGAATAACCTGTTAAGTAAACACAATGAAGTAACCGCTGCCACAGTGCTGATCTGCAACTTGAGCCCCCACCTCAATATATACAAGATAGTTCCAGATAATGAAATAGCTGTAAGAGAGGACGTATTTAACAGGAGCACTGGCAGTCACTTCAGGGAGGTCAGCTCCCAGAAACCCAGCTCTGCTTTGCTCCTGGAAGACCTCCCACAGAGTAATAAGGCATTAGGAAAGCTTCCTTAAAAAAAAAAAGTAACACAGCATCTTTCTGTTGAAAACACACAATATGATTTGCCTCACACAAAACCTCTAACCTTTGCTGCCTTCATAGCCGATGAAGAATTGCCAGTGAAGAAGATAATGATAGGACATCAGCATGATTGTTCAACCAGACCCTGAATTTCTGGACAACATGCTTACCGGTGATTTATACCTGCTGGCATTCTGACCCAGTAATGTTTCAGCCCCCTGTTGAAAAGGAGGGGGCTACACTACTTCAGGACCTAAGAACAAATCTGCATGCTATAAATAAAGCATACAACAGAAATCACTGAGATGATTTGCCTAGCGAGCCAAACCGCTAGTAATCAACAAGGACACAAATAAATGGGTCAGTGGGTATTTCATACTTGACTGCTTTCTACAAGAAGCTGCAGACCTGAGATCAAAAAATCTAAGATACAGCCACAATCTCCCAAATAAAAGAGATTTCTTGTGGATCTCATTTTAGGTACCAAATCTCTGAAAAAGCACAGGGCCACAAGAAGAAAGGCTTCAGTAAAACATTATGTTCTACAAACACCTAAACAGAGAGAAATTGATGGGGAAGATCAAAACATCTGCCTCCCAATCACACACTTGGGTGCAGATCCTTGATTTCACTCCCAGATCAGGCTGTTA
Source organism: Aramus guarauna (assembly GCA_013400195.1). NCBI lineage: Eukaryota > Metazoa > Chordata > Aves > Gruiformes > Aramidae > Aramus > Aramus guarauna. The sequence continues at coordinate 61,893 of VXBL01007270.1, forward strand.
TCCCAAATTAACGCATCAACATTGTTTAGCTTTAAACACCATCTTAACATCATTCTTCAGAGGCACGTTTCATATGGCAACTACAGGCACTTTCAGAAGCTGCCAGACACCTGCACATCTGCTGATGAGCTATTGTGTTGCTTCTGTTGCTTAAAGAAGTATTTCTCCCTCTTTGAGGTAGAATGAAGGCGATTCCTACCTCAACGTCTGCTGCGTTTTGATGGAAAGCAAATGCCAAGAGAGCTCTAGCTTTTGTGCCGCTTGTCATGTGAAATAATGAGCGAAGGATCTGACTATAGCACACCAAAAGTCATGGGCAGCTGTACCAAGAGAAATCTGAAGGGAAAAGGAAGCCCCGAAGCTTAGCTCTAGTCCTGGGGAGCTGTTTAAGAAGCAGGTGCGTTGGCCCACCAGACAGTTCACATGCTTCCCGCAGGACATGGAAAAACACGCAGCCATTCCACACCACTGCAAATAACCACAAAAACCTGGCTCAGGAGAAGCTCACAAAGGAGGACAGACATGACTTGAGTTGGGAGCAGCACAAATTAAGTCGTGTCTACAAAGCAGCAGAGGTGGGAGGTCTGATTTTGCCATGACATGTCCATTAGCCATGTCCTATGTCTTCATTTCACGTGGTGCATGCGGTGTTATCACTGGACAATGTTAAAAGGCAAATGTTATGCTCTTCAGACACATTTGGCAAACCATGCACTCTCTCACCCTCAGCAAGAAAAAGGACCACTCGGAGACCCTCAAAATAATGATGCAGAGAATTGACAGTGGCAGAGAAACTGCTTGGTGAGACCAGCTGTTGAGACCCTGTGTTATGAAATGTGACTGCTCTGCCTTAGAAATCACTATGTTGCATAAATACAAAAGTCCCAGTTGCCAATTCTTTGCACCCAGGGCAGACACTCCAGTGAAAAGTTAGGGTATGAGGATTCAGCATTCGGGGTGTCAGGGAAGAGGCACAGGCAAGGACAAAAGGAAGGGGCCCGCAAAGAGCTGGTGTTAAGTAGGAAATGGGGGCATCTTGTGGCCAGCTATAAAAATGTACAAGATGAGCTCGATTTTTCAGCACAAAAGCCTAACGGGGAAAAGTTCAATGAAAATTAAAAGGGAAAAATGTCCTTCTGAAAAAGTTTAATTTTAACTGCCTTTGGGGGTTTATCCCATATCTTCCATGAGGCTGTTTTTATCAGTCCCTTCAGAGATATTTGCAATAAGCTGTTTTTAAACTTTCTTGCTCATGCTACTCCACTTACTATGAACATCACACTCCCCAAAGTCAGAGTAGGGGTCCAGCTTTCCCTTTCCCCACTATGTGTTCCCATCACCTGAACAATGACATTTTTGCTAGATCACTCTCAGTAAATATTTTAAGCAAAACCAGAGCAGCATCCAGAAATATTGAAAGGCAGGCTGTACCTCCCTGACCCTTTGCAGGCAGAGATGAGTCAGCTTGGTCCTGAGCCCAAGCAAACTGTCTTTCACTGTGGCTCATTTCCTCCAGCTCAGCATCATGCTAATGCGCTCACACAGCTTTTGGGTTAGCTCCAGTCTGCACCCAGACTCATCCCAGAAGCCCCTACATCGAGTAGCAGCAGACAGACATGTCCTGGGAGAAGGCTGACTTTAACCGCAGTGAAGTGCATTAACAGCTCCCCTTCCACTCCAGCTTTTTATTCCAAATGTCCAAAACAAAACTGATTCATAGCTGTCAAAACAATTATTTTGACATTTCTGAAACCTTTACTTTGGGGAGAAAACAAAGTATTTTGACATATTCAGATACCTTTTACTTTTGACTGGAAATCAAAATTTACCTCAGCTCAGAGTAGTTTTGATTCTCTAGAAACTACTTCTATTTGGCCATTCCATTAATTTTTCCTGTATTTTAAATTATTCTGAAAACCTAAAGCAAGCAGGTACATCCAGTATCCTCTTCTGTTTTCAAGTACAGTGGGCATTTAGAAGCCAGCAAGTTAGCCTTGACTAAGCAGGCAAGAGGAGACATGGTGCAGGAGCTTTCCTGCCATCCCAGTGCAATTCCCAACACTTGTCTATCAGAGGTAATGGGTAGCAACCGTCAAGGAGGCACTCCTGCCTTTCTGCAGCCATTCCCCTTATCCCAGCACGGGTGCTTGTCCTCAGCTGGTTCAGGAAGCTAAAATAGTAGCACACAATTCCCATTTGCTATGGATTAATTTTCTGCCAGTTCAGTTCACAAACAGGGTAGTGTGGTGGGCAGGAATGCCCCTTCCCATCGCAGTGTGCTGCGGGACCAGTTAGATACGTTTGGCTGTAATGTCAGCCCCTACCTTTAGGTGTTTTGAACTGGCCTTGTGAGTTATTTCTGCATCTCATCAAACACACAGGGCTTCTGTGCTCCTGGCTAATCCCAGAGAGGGCTAATGCTTATCCCCTCTTCCTTCCCTGCCATGCATATATCCTGTAGGCAAATCCAGAGGTAAAGGCACCTCCTGAGCAGCCCAGAAGTGAGCAATCAGATCTGCAACTCGCTGGAGGCACAGCTAGATGATGTGACATGCATTTGGTAATGACACATGTTTCACAGCCTAACTGTGTTCACAGTCATCCTTTACTGCTACTGCAGATTATACCTTACAGCTTTCAGAGCTCCCACATGTTATCTGCACAGCACATTCAGACTGTAATTCCTCTCATTTCCACCATGGAAGTTGCATGCAGGGATCAATGGGACTATGCCAGCACATTGTAAGTGTGAATCCTCTTCCTGGTAACTTCTACATTGAACACAATACCTTGGTTGCTCCCAGCAAATGCCAGTGTGCTGTCACTCGAGTCAGATGGGTTTTCCAAGCGACGTGGTGGTGGCTGCATTAGCTTTTGCCCTTCCTCTATCTCAGGATAGGTGCGCACGGTAAGACACAGTAAAGGCTGAACAAGGGCATCTTTCAGCAAAGTTGAGTCCAGATCCTCAGCAGCTTTCTTGTTAATCTCTACAATTTCATCGCCAGCTTTCAGGCCTGCAACGCAGAAAGGAACAGGTAAGACTTGCACAGTAACGTTTCTGTTACCTACAGACTTCAAGGAGCTCAGCCAGGTGTTTATGAAGTGCCAGACAGCGTGATGTCTAGACATAAGGTAAATATTAATGACCGCAAATGATATTGAAATTTGATGGCCTTTTGCGAGATCTATTGTCAGGCTGGTACTCCAGTACCACCTCTAAGAGCGCAGTGCCCAGGAAGTCCCTCACAATGTACCAGCAACAAGATACCCCTTTTTCTTTACATCACTCTGCGAGAGAACAGCCACCATACAGCAAACCACCCTACACAACACATTGCTCATAAATAAATATACACTGAAGGACAGGGTCAGACTTCTGAGGTGCTGCACACAGGATGGGGCAAGGATGGAGTAGCTCGGCTGACCTGATTCTTGCTTTTAATTTTCCATGTAAGTGAAGGCTTTTATTTGAAGTGGTCACCTACCCATACACCCAGGAGGAGAAAAAACGTTTCCCACTCAGCCAGGGCATACGGTATAGGAATTCAGATAGCCTCCTCTCTGGCCTTGTCTGAATCACATCCTAGCACATAGATCATCAAAAGGCAAATTTTAGCGCTTGGTAAGTTAGTCATGGGTTTTTTTTCAATCTGATTTCAGGAGCTATTTATAGCACCAGCACCCAAGGGAAAAGGGGATCTGCAGAGGAAACAGCTGACTCCTGCTTACTTCAGGGGCAATGCAGCGATGCTGACAGACAACATGCCGTCCTCTGAGGTGCCGCAGGAAACCTGACCTTCCCCTCAGCCAGCTGGGCCTGCTCTCCAACTAACAACAGCGAGCTGGACCAGGGTTTAACCCCAAATAATCTCTAGGGTCAGGCAGGCAGCAGCGCACCAGGGCATGCTGGTGCTGACAGCCCTGATAGTCAGGGCTGCTCCTGCTGCTGCAGCTTTAATGTCTGTTTGAGGGTGATGCTAGGGTCCCCCCATGGCACTGCTGGTGGGAACACATACGCTGCAATGGCCACCAATCTGCCAGCGGGACCGCTGCAGCATCTCGGTCACCGTCCTGGGATGAAAGTGGGAATTTACAGGGTCGAAAGAGCTGCTCTGTGGAGGTGAGCTGCCCTCGTGCCGTGCAGTCCTCTGCCTGGGCAATCACGCAAAGGACGAGTCTCGCCATCCTTTAGCCCAGATGAAAGGCCTGACTCGATGAGCCTGAGCTGCAAGCAAAGCTCAGCTGCCTCCTCCAGGAAACAGATTACCTACCCACATTCAAGAAAGAAATGAGAAAGGGAGGAGGCTAAAGAGCTTCAGTCTTCTTTAGGAAAATTGAGATCTTTCTAATGCATGTAATTGTGTCCATAAACTGTAGTGTGGCATGCAGTTTCAGAGAGTAAAATGAACTAGATAGAACATCTACAAAGTAAATGGACCATAAAATCATATTTGAAACAAGGACAAAACAAGGCAAGTCAAGCATTTCACATTATTTCATTTATTCTACTTAGTGATGCTATGTCACAATAGTAGCATATTAATATGCCTGCAACCATAAACATCATATCTGGGGCTTCATTTACTCTTTGTAATCCTTGTTTTGAATCATTTGGGATAAAGTATAATGTCTATCTTTTTAGTCCAATCAAGCAACTCAAATTCCAACAATGGTCTAGGTAATACAGACCAACAGAAAAAAATAAAAGGAGGAATCACAAAAATTATTAGGAGAAAACAAAATTTAAATTTCATAACTGGAGAAAAGATTGAAAATGAAATACTGTCTCTCTTCTGGTTAGACTTACTATAGGAAGTGAAGTCAAATGCAAACATGAATGTAAATAATGGGAGGAAGAGAGTTTTCCTCACTGCATTCTGCTAACTATGGGTATCTTGTCATAATATCCTGCCAAATACTGTTGATACAGAAGTGGCTTTTTATATCAATTATGAAAAGCAACACATCACTGAAAGCATGTTTTAGCGTTTCAGCCCCATAGGAGGCAGTCTGTGTTCATGCATTCATTTAAATTGTCGCAGAAACATTTTCCAAAAGCAAAATAAGGAAGCCCTGCTGAAACCCCACACCCCCCCAATATTCTCTTTGCTCCCCACAAGAATCCCACTTCCCTGGTGCAGGCTGGGAGAGAGCTGCCCGCCAGCCCCTGCCCAGGGCTTTTGGCAGGATCTCCATCCTGTCAGCCAGGGAATCGTATGGGGCTGAGGTGGACTGAGGAGGGCAAGATGGTCTTTTTGAGCTCAATAGACATACACAGCAGCCTCCAGAACCACCTATGGGGTTTTCTTAAGTTAGGGTTAGAGGTTACAGCTGAGCGAACAGCCAGAACTGCTCCCCCTGCCTCCCAGTTTCTGTCTGCACAGTCTTGTCCCTCCACCATGTCACTTCGTCCACTTGCTTCACTGCAACACAAGCCAGCTCCATTTGCTAGCTGGTCAGAAAACCAGCCATGCATTTCTGCCCCAGCGGTTTTCTATCAAGATGGTGAGCTGAATCGGCTCAGCAGAGTGCCAGAGTCAGCATATGGCTGAGCAGCGCTGGAGCAGTTTGGGGGAGACCAGCCCCCATTGCTTTCAGCAACAGCTAACTGTTGAATAAGCTCTGCAAGAGCATATAACTACTCGCCAAGAAAACTCTGAAGGTGTTTTTGAGGACTCTGCATACACTGATGGGTTATGAAGAGATGAGAGTCTTCTCGCTCTTCGTGCTCCCCATGTTGTATTTTAAAATCTGTTTAGGTTTCAACTGCCCAGCTCCCTGACCAGCACCTCCCGTGACTGCATGAGCAGCAGTGCCGGCACATTGGAAGGGACAACGAATGGGAAAAGCAGTATGGGCATGGCAGTGTCGGGACTGACCTCAGCTTGGGTAAGCTGCAGTGAAACTGTATCCTGCTTTGCCCTGGGTCAAGCCCGGCAGCCTTATCTCTGCCGGTTTCTAGTCCAAGTGCTGTCATGCTTCCTGCAAAGGCTGGAAGCAAAACTAGGGGCAGTAATCCCAGCCACAAAGAGAGCACCATGATGACTTCTACTGCACATGTTTGTCTTGCAGTGACTGACTTGAGAGAGCCTCTGCTCCTCTTTCTAGCTGCAAGGGACATGCTGACCCTGCTACATATGTAGCAACTCAAAATTAAAAGAAGTTGACTATACAGCCTAGCTGAGTCCATGAACAGAGCAGCTGGTATGTATTTAGTACCTCAGATTCTTCCCCAAAAGACCATGGTGCATTCGTAAAGCTCCCATCCCAACAAGTTCACAGTCTATACCAGGATCAAGCAAACAATAACAAAAGCACTTTAAAAAGTCTTTTACCTTTCTTGAAAGCTAGGCCTGTCTCTTTGACGCCGTTCACATACAGCCGACGAATCCCTTCTTCTTCCACAGAGGACAGAGAGAAACCTAGGGAGACACCCAGTGAGACAGTTAGAAAAAGCCAACCACTTCCAGCGCGTCCTAACAACGGCATGCACTACAGGTAAGGCTGCGCTGTCCTTGCAGTGAGCAGTCAGGAATTCCTCCCTTCTCCTTTCCCACAAACCTTCACAAAGCTAAAGAGAAAGTTAAAAAATGAAAGAGGCTTTAGCAAAAACCTGAACTGAATTTCTGAGTTGATACATAAATCATCTACAGCTTCATTTGAGGATACCACAGCTGCAAAATGTTGGAACAGACTTCCAATTCTCTTGCCACAAAAGGTCACTTCAAGAAGTTTTGCTGTTTGCAGACAAAAGCTGCACAGAGATGTGGTTTGTGACCCAAACTGACAAAAGCCAGGAAACGGCTATGGCCGAGACGCCATCCTGAACTCAGACAAGGCGTAACAGCGCCTGCTAAAGCAGAATGCCAACTTTTACTTTTTTAAATTCCTGGACCGGACAAGTTTGTAAAAATGACGCTTCCTCTTCTCCCCCTTTCTATTCTCACCTGCTCCTGACACAACCTGTTATTTGCTAAGTCTCAGTTCAGTGCACATTTTATAGCTACATTAGAGACCTGTAGACTAGCCTTACAATGGAAGTACTGACACAGCCTTAATTTCAACAGTGCAAATGGTACTGTTATGTTTGGGTTTGGTGATTTTCCTGCCATTTGTGTTTGACACTGTATAAGATAACAGTGTGTAAAGGAAATACAATGTGGTTAGTTAAATAGGGTTTATTTATTTACTGTTGAGACTTATCTAAAGCAGAACATTTGCATTTCCGAAACTTCATTACTCCCTAAATGGGTGTAGGCAACCATTTGCTCTCTCTTTTTCCGACTAGAAAAACATTTACAAACCTCTGGGGGGAGATGCTTGTTTGACATGGAATCAGCCACAAGCAAAGAGGAAGCAGATGTGTTGGGAGCCTATTCTGACTTTAGAACTCCCTTCAAGTTGGTGTGTATGGATGAGAAGTTATTTTTTCATCCATCATTTAAAAAAAAAGAAAGGAGGGGGAAGAAAGTGGCAGCCTAGAAGTGAGGAGCATATGGCCCTTCATGACTTACTGAGCTACTTGGAATCTGTATGTGAGCTCCTCAGCCTGAATAAAATGAAATTTGGGAAGCTCATTCAACACATCAACTTTGGCAGAGAGAAAAACTCTTGACTAAACAAAAAAGCAGCTGTAAGAAAGTAGTAGCTATTAGTTGTCATCACTGCAAAGCCTACCTGGAAAACCCTTAACCAGAAGCAGTGGAGCATGCCCAAGACTGCAGTTTGAGTCAGCACAAACTACCAGTTACTAATACCATCACCCTTTTGCAACTGAAATGCTGTTTTGCAGCCAACTACTATACAGTTAAAACAAGGCTGAGCTGCATCTCAAGTTCTCGCTGTGGCTAACTGTGAAGAGATTAACATGCTCAAACAGTCCCAACCTCCCATTCTCCTCCATGAGAAGATGTCTGTCTCCTCCCATCTGACCAGGCTAAGGGCAGGTGTAGTTGCTTTTTAATTCAGTTTTCATTAAAAAAAAAAATAATAATCCAGAGCAGAATGGGTATAGGGAGCAATTACATGTGTTGGCATCACCTTTAAGAGATGAAAGATGGGCAATTGGCAACAGCCTTGAAATGGTCATCTCACAAATACACTTAACCCCTCCGCAGACAGGGTATGTGACCATGCCCCAAGTATGGATAAAATGTTTTATTTCCACAGTTGTGATGTGGCTAGATCCTGTAAACATGCAGCATTCCTGTACCACTGCAGTGCCAGTGGTTTCACTGCCATGCAGTAAAGCAGAGCAGGGAACTCATCCAGATAGGAAATACCTCAGTCAAGTGTGTGTGTAGAGATATATGTGTATATATACTTGCATATACATATACTTGCATATATGCATAAACATGTATGTGTAGTTTGTATATACACATGTATGTGTAGTTTGTATATATGCATGTATAGTATAAATGTACAGTTTCCACCTGGCTGAATTCTGCAGGTGCTTCACACAAACGCGTGTACTAGCATTGCATGACAGGAAGGGCAAGAGTGGGTGGAAGCGACAGTGATTGCATAAGCTGGCATAACTGCCAAAAAGATTATTATCAAACTGTGCATGGACTCTGAAACACAGGTGTGAAGGGACGGGTGGTGACCCAGACGGTGCCTTTTCTTCACTGCAAAGTTTTGATGACAGGAGAACGTCTGCATCTATGAGTGTACATGGCCTCACCGAACCAGCACAATACCTGAACAAATCTGCCTCCAGAAAATTACCTTGGCCCCCTGAGGCAGACAGCTGCTAACAAAAATGCCAGTGTGTTCCCAGTACATACAGGAGCTGGGAGCAATAGGTTCTTACTGCTGGTCCACCCTGATTCCCACCCACACAACCTTTGCAAAGAGGCTGGTACCAGTGAACGAGGCAAGAACGTATGTGCCCAGGCATCAGCAACAGCATCACATAGACAGATTTAATGCTGGCAAGGTCCGACACGCTGACCAGATGCTCCAAGAGTGCCTCTTACCACAGGCACACTGGTGGGAGTAGAAACGCTACGAAACATTCCCAGGTGAGGTCTCCCTGAAATGCTCTGCTTTGTTGTCTTTACATCACTTGAACTCACGGTACGCTCAGGCACAATGGTGAAACTGCTCTGAAGGGGCAGCTCTGCACCCTCCCCAGCACCAGGATCTCTTAGCTGACCGAAAACAGCTTGCAAAGCCAGCAGGGAGCTATTCACTTCTTTTATTATCTCACCTTTCTACCAGGCTAGTGAGCTGAACTAATTGCACCCTTGGTGAAAGCATTTCACCACCCTATCTCTGATACCATGTCTGTTTAATGGAGATAACAGCACTGAGTCTACATTGTTGGGATTAATGAATAGCTGCTTGTGAAATATCCTGAAAATTCAAGGTGATTTACAAGTATTATTATTGCTATAGCTGGAATACTAGCAACAGCAACAGGTAATGTCACTAAAGATTTTCATCATCTCATCCATTTTCAAAATGAAGACTTTTCCAGTTCTTCTGGAAGAATCAAGTCACAGGGAATTTGGACGTACATTTTTACAACGTGTAAAAAGTATGAGGCTTGAACAAAGGTGCACAGAAAGAAACCAAATAATCGTCAGAATGAAAATTCCCTTAGCACTGCAGACATTCAGCTTCAGTACTGGCTCCTGACCCTGTTCCAGCACTTGTTGAAGTGCCTGTGAGGGGCTGAGCCCCCAGTGTTGTCCAGCTGACTGAGAACCAATCTCACAGGCAGCCCCACTCACACAAAGATGTACGATGCTCAGAGACAGTGCGTTCACATTATTGATTTAGGTTTTCTTCAAAACAAAACTAGTAGCAAGAACCTTTAATTCTGTTAAAGATTCTACGCCAAAATTTTAAAGCTCTGATCTTCATGTTGCCACAGCTCGTGAATGTGCTGTAGCTTTCTCTATGGATTGTAGAAGTATGTATTAGAAATGCTAATTCTGTAAAGAGACTAAAAGAACTAAAAACTAAAATGTACCTGACATACAGGGTGGTAAAGGATCTCAGGAGGAACCCTAGCCTTCCCCAGCACCAAGACAGGATCAATGCTTCACCTCTGCTCCCACACACACACATATTTCAGCACACACTTGTCACTGTATGAACACATGTCACTGTATGAACATATGTTCCTATGAGACATACAGACTACAGAAATTCTGCTGCCATTTAAAGTCAAAGTCAGTTTTGCCATTTTCTTTCAATGAGAGCAAAATCAGCTTTTTTGGGGTGCATTTAGCATTCCCCCCATGCAGGGTTGGAGCCACTGAACAGATACATCCCACGTCTCAGACAGCTGATCTCATTTCACAGGACATGACAGTGCATTTTGCAGTCTTTCCCATCTATCATTTTTAAAAAGGGAAGAAAAAGAAATAAACAGGAAATGCCACGATACCCCTAACTCTTGCAGTGCTTTCAGGCACAGCATAATTATCGAACCTAGGGCATTGCTGTGCTGGTTAATATTTCTCTCTTAGGCCTTCAATATTCAAACTGCAGTCAGTACCACTGCTTTGTAACAGAGCTCAATATTCAAATGGCCTGCAGCTGTATATTAAGCAGTTTGGGGATTCAGAATTATTCTAGTCATTAAAACAGAATATTTAGATAAACAGTAAAAAGATGCAGATTGGCTTCCCGCAGGGTAGGTTGCACAAATAACTTTAAAATACACTACAGAACTGTAACTGCCAGACCAAAGGGCAAACTCACCAGGCTGGAGGTCTGTAACTTGAAATACTTGAAAGCTAAGAAACACGACCACCCTCAGGTAAAGATTAGGGATTTTGCTGAAATTACACAGGGAGGACTTCCTCTGTTCTATGTTTTATACGCAGAGCTGTATGACATGTCAGATTCTGGCTCGAGGAGTCCCCAGGGCGTCGAGGGCTGGGCGTGCACTGGGGCCAGGCTCCTCCAGCCTCAGGAACGTCAGGGCGAGACAGGGACCCACCTTGCATGCTCACAGCAGGCGGGGAAAGGGTCCAAGCAGCCTCTCCTGGACAGCTGCCCGGCTACAGACCTTGAGATGCCTCACCCCCATGGCAACGCTCCTGGTGGCATCCCTGCCATCACGGTTGGTGGAAGGGGTGGGGAGTGGGAGAGCCTGCTAGCAGTGGGAAGCCACAGTGGCAGCCCTCTCCCGAGCCCCACTGCAGGGCCCCTGTGAACGGCGCGACGCTTGCATTCATCTGAGATGTTACAACTGGCAAAGGATGCTGTTTTCCGCTGGCGCTCAGTTGCACAACCTCTGTAGGTGGTGTTTTGAGAAACTACAAGAACAAGAAAACATTTGTCCTTTCTGCCACCACAGCTTTCATCAGAGCCGCACATCCTACAGCTTGAGCACTAGGAAAAACAGTGTTCAGTGCACTACAAATAAAACCACCCTGCTTCAGGGCAGGGGAGCCAGGTTTCCTTGGATGGCACAGGAATTAGATGTGCTTTTCTTATGGTGTTCAACAGGCATTTCAGGTATATCAATGAATAGCAAGTAAGACCTGCACACACTAGAATAGACTTGGTAGAAAAGTAAAAACAAAGCAAGGAGAGAAACTCACCGTAAATATCAGAGGATGCATCAGACTTCTCTATTTGAATGTGATGTGTAATTTTCTGACAGATTTCTATTTCTTTGTACAGCTGAACAGAAAAAAAAACCCACAAAAATATGTTACTGTGGGAGGACACATCAAATGTAATCATTTTGAACAGATTTTTTTTTTAATTACAGGTGGAAGAAATGGACTGTGGTCATTATTTATCAAACAGGCTTTCTCCACGTGTGTGAGATGTATTAGTTGTGTCACTATGCTTTACTGTTAGAACACAGTTAAAGAGGAGGAAGCAGTATTTTACTACTGCCAACATAAAAGCAAGGATACATCTATTTCTCTCAGTCAATACCATTTTGAGTGCACAAGAAACACAGCTTCCATTCCTGTTTTTGTATTTTATAAGTAGTCATCATTTAACATTTTTACATTCTTTTGATTAAGACATTGCAGGAATTCAATTATTCAATGGTATTAAAATCACAAGGAGAGATTTTGTTTCTTAAAGACATTTCTTAATTGTTAGAAGACTTATCAGATTTGATATGCAGCTGTTTCTTAGCATGACAGTTTATCTTTAACACATTTATGTTTATTTGTACAGAGAAAAGCCCCCCCCCAAGTCTTTGAAATGGTCATTAACATCCTTCCTGGGTGACCAGCACAAACTCACACCTAGGTAATAACCCAGACACCTACGCACGCTGGTGCAATCACCCTGCCTCTCTGGAGCCAAGCAACACCTCAGCAGGGCTACACCCCTCCACTGCAGCTCACACGTTTTGTGCTTTTAAATCACTTTTACATTCTCCTGCCTTGTGTGGCTCGCTATTGCACGGGAGTTCTGCCCCGAGCTCCAAACAAAGGGCCTGTCACCCCACCTGAGGCAGGGAAATCCCGATTTTCCAGACAAAGTCACCCAGACCTCATATTTAGAGACTCTGATCTGACATGTTTGGGAGTCAGCCCTGACTTATTCCTTGACACAGCCTTGACACTCTGGAAACCTCTGGCTCAGACAAGGTTTGAAGCTGTTTTTCCCATTGCACAGCCTAGCACTTAAGTAACAAACCATCCTTTTGTCTTTGGAAAAAATCATACCCACAGGTGAATGACAGCCTGCAGGTAAACATTAATTTTGTTTACACACTGGTATGAGTGTGTAAAAAAGCAATTCACAACAATTAACATTTTGAAGCTAAGTGGCATCAGTGTTTGGGCTGAAGTATTTAAACCATTTCTTTAAAAAAGAAGAGTAACTCATTAGTAAAGGGCTTCTTTAATAAAAATAGAATTTTATCCCCTGCTTACATCAGCACTTACACATCTGTTTAATTGTAAATATGAGGTACATACAGTTGTATACCCATTTAAATGATTGTATATAGTAAAATAAAATGTAAAACTAAGTAAGGATGTCATGCTAGCAATATTTTTAAAATGCAGTTTTCAAATATAGGAACATATTACTCAGAACCTGCAGAAGAGGCGAATGACATTTACAAAAATCTCAGCTAGATTTCAGCAAGGGTTTTAAAAAGAGGAGAAAGAAAAAAAGGAGCGAACATTGATGTATTTTCAGAACAGAACTTGAGTCTGATCCATGCAGTCGTCTAAACTGAGCGTGCAGGATGAGAACCAAGGAGGATGGCTGACACACTCTTGCAGGGATACGGGAGCCACGCGCTGCCTGCATCCCAAAGCGTCTTTTCAAGCAAGAATCTCTACTGAACAGGAGGCAAATAACTGGGACGCACAGACTGCAGCTGAGCTGCCCAAACCAGACACCCAGTCCGTGGACCCGCTGTCCCGACACCAAAGGCAGGCAGCATATTTGGGCTATGGTAGCCTGTGCCGTCAAGCTGCCAGCATCACGGGCACTGCAGGCTCATGGGGAAGCTCTGCCTCTTGAGCCGGCGCGGGGCCTGTGGATCTGCATGGAGAGGTTTGATAGCAGTATCAGGAGCATCCCGGGAGGTTTGCTAGGCACCAGAGAGTGCCCAGGGACAGGATTTCCTCCTGACAGTAGCAGCGTTGCCCCTTTGAGCCAATCCAATCCCTCATGGTGGTATTATTATTATTATTATTATTGTTGTTGTTGTTGTTGTTGTTAGTTGATGTTGTAGTTGTTGTTGTTGCTGTTATATCAAGATTTTCTCTTCCTTGCCCTTTCTTCCTCTACCACTTTTGGTCTTGTCCCAGCACCCTTTCCCAGGGCTACCTTTGCCAGCATCCCCAATGCCTTCACCCCAGCCCCATCCTACCTGCAAGTTTTTTCTGGGGAGGCCTCTGGTCTCATGCTTCCATCTAAAAGTGCCGTCTTACCCAAAGTAAAAAGTCTGGCACTTCAAGCTTTGGCCAAAACACTCAAACACTTAATTTATAATAAATGGTGCTTAAAAGTATTACTGCCTGGTACAGCACCTAACGCTAAATACTCTCCCCTGAGCCCTTAGTAACATTTTTAACAGTTAGTAAACCGAACTCATGAATTTTTGAAAGATTGTGTCAGAGCACAAAGCAGCACCATTAATGTTTTGCAGAGGAATGGACTATGGATATCTAACCTCCATGTCTTATTTAAATGCATCTAATACGTTCTGCAAGAAAAAGGAGTATCATCCTCAGAAATTACGTTTACCTTTTCTGTAGCAATGTATGTCTGTAAAAGCATTTTAGTAGATGGAAGATACCTCTAGCAAGGTGACATCAATGTTAGACAATATTATGAACAACTGTTCTGGAGACTACAAAAATAGAGGCATTAGTTTTATTGCATTGTACCATAATCATTTAATTAAACACTTAAATAGAGTAACTCAAATTTTCTCATTAAACAAGCACACACACACAAGTAAACATACAAATGTGTGTTGTGTGGATGTTGCTACATCAGATATAACCCTGCAGCACCTAGCTATATTATCATCCTTCTAAGTGGGACTTAGAACTAAGTGGGACTAATCTACATAGTCCCACTGACTGTACAGTTTTGGTTTAATTTCATTTTTTCAGAATAAAAAATAACTCATGACTATGTCAATCCTACATCTCTCAACATAAGACAAGTCACTAAAGTCCTTCCAGGCAATAAAAGCTAAAATCTGTCACCTCTGAGTTTTACTTTTCCCAACTATATTTCACTTCCCAGTCTTAGTACTCCACTAGCACTTTCTCACTCTTTTTTTTTTCCTTTTTTTTTTGTTGACAGTGTTAATGGCCAATCCCAGAACTTCTTTACTAAATGAACAAAAGCATCCATAACTGGCAAAGTTTTACTTTTTATAAATAAAACAGCCACCAATGAAAAGGACTTTACAGCATGCATGTGTAAAGTCATAGAGTTAAAGCATGACACTAATTCTGTTTGGTCTTTTTTTTTAATCTCTCATTTCAAAATTCCTTTGAAGTTTGCTTTTGAGATGAATGATATCAAAACATCCAACTGAAGCAATTAGGAAAGTCTATTCTCACAGGTAACTCCAGAGCTTTTTAACCTCAACATTCACCTTCCCATTTAGAAAAACAAACAAACAAACAAACAAACAAAACCAACTACTTGTGCATTTCCCCCCTCTTTAAAAAACAAGCAAAGTGATCCAAACAAGAAATACTCAGGCCTCAACACGATGTCCTTAAAAACACCAAGGACAATATGAACAACAGGAGAAGGCAACCTCGAGAGAAGTTAAGCTTAAAGGTATGTTACAGTGACTTTCACACATTACCTGTGGCTGTTACTCCTTTTTCTCTTCCACACAGATGCATGCAAGCACAAACATATATTAAACACCAACTCTCTCTCCTCAAGATGAAATGCTTGGAGAGATTACTTTACCGTAGGCCAATTTGCTATGGTCTGCAAAGCACTATAACTGCAAGTTAAAAAGCATAACTCTGCATATTACAAATGTCAGATAAACCCTAATTAATAGTGTCCTACCAAGTGTCATTTAATTTTGCTCAGTAGGTAGCATTACCAGTTCATAGATATCCTCTTCTGGCTTTGGTACGTAAAATTGCATCTGGTTTTCAATCAGGAATTTAAGACGCAGGTAGTGAGCCGAGTAATCCAGCTGGTGTGTCTGCAAGAAACAAAGACAAGGCTTCAGAAGAGAAAAGCAATGGCTCACATCAGCTATACGTAGAGAACGGTCTGACACTCATAGGAGGAAAAATGCCCCAGCACCACCTTTCACAAGAGGCCTGTGATCTCCTAACTCGAACAAGAACCTGAACCTCCTCGTCTTCCACAGAAGTAACATTCATTTAACCACTGACCAGGACGTCAAGGGCAGTGCTAGTACTCTAAGCAGCCTCCTTGGTTCTGCTTATCTGGCAGTTCTGCTTCATCCCATGCTGTTGCAGAAATAAGCAAACACTATTAAAGCAGAAGACTCAGAGTATGCCTTTGGATACAAAGGGCATTTAAAATCACAAGGAGGAAAAGAAATGTTTTGCTAACAGAGACAAATGTAACAGGAAAGTTTTTTCTGTTTGTTTTGGGTTTTTTAGCATCTTCATAATTTAGTAAGTATGATGTGGTAAATTCCAAGCAAGGTTAATACCAAAAAAATCCTGTATGTCCTCTAAATTCAAACCAGCTCAGGATACACTGGCTTTATAAGGCTAAAGAAGCCAAGAGTTGCATACTGGATTACATCCCAGTGGAAACAGGTCACACCATTTTAATGAATTAGTTATAATTAGCTGAGGATACGGCATCTGGTCTGGGAGATGTTAACGACCTTTTCTCAGCATGATTAATAAGCTTGATTTAAGCAGAGTTTAATGCAGTGTGTAATCAAAACACATTAGAATTATGATAAACACAAAGGTTGTCATTCAGAAGTTACTTTCAAAGTTCACAAAATGTTGACTAAAGCTAATGAAAAATCCCAAAATGATTCACAAACACAGGAGGTAAGTTCTCCTCACTGTCACTTCTGAAATCCCATTATTATATGCTTTTATACACTGGCCTTTTCATTTCATACAAGCAAATTACCAAAGTTTTATAGGTTGTACTAAAAACAATGGCTCATCTGAAAATTCATGCAAGAATGTCATTATTGCCTGTTTTTCAAAGCCTCGCTTATCCAAATCAAGCCAAGGCGATGATACACCAGGACTCAGCTGACTGATCACACAGCTGAGATTATGAGTAATGTACACTAAGTGACCTGTGGAAAAGATCACACACTGACCTAGCAAACCCTTCAGCAAATACTCAGAGAACAGTGAACGTTTTTGAAAGTCTAGATTAGCCCATGAATAAAAAAAGAGCTAACCAATAATAAGAAAAAAAACCCCCACATCTATTGCTGCACTCTACGTAGTGGTACATTCAAATATGTCCAATTCAAAGACCAAATTATCCGTATATGAAAGGGAGTATCTGAAATGGGATAACCTCTGTAATCTGGACAAAACCCTAGTTAATTAAATAAGGAATGTGAAATCTATCAAAGGCCAAAATAAAAAGAGCTGAAAGTAGGAGATCCTCACCCTCTCCCTCTTTTTTCTTTTATGATAAGCATTTTGCATGCTTTGCTCATCGTTTACTGACTGTTCTCACTAGTTTTTTCTCTTACATGCACACACATACAACCACCCCAGAAATTAAAGGGAAGCAGAATTGGTTTTAATTGTTCCAAAATGATACATAAGAGTCCTAGATTAGTTTCTGGTCAGATTGGTTTACTATCCCTAGACACAAACTAAAGAGCACCTTGCACACTAATTAAACACAAACACACAGAGGAGACATAAACCCCCAGACTGCACACCCCATGTCCAGAGGGAGAAGTCCATGATTAGTCTCTCTGAAAGTCTGGAAAACGCTTGAGCCATTTACAGCAAAGCCAGTGGGGAAAAAAATTCTGTGTGGAAAAACCATGCTAGCAGAAAGGAGAGCCAGGCAACCTGGCAGCCTCCTCCCGCCACCACCACGTATCGTCCCGTGGTCTCCTGCGCCAAAGCTCTTGTACGCATCCTGCATTTCGTGCAGCATCAGGCACGGCTGCTGTGCAAACACCAGTCAGACAGACCTCTGCTGGCAAGCTACCTGTCATTGACTGAAGCCCAGGGTTGGGAGAGATGCCCCCTCTGCAGCTGGCTATTCGCTTCCTACAGCAACTCTGAACACCCTCCCCTTGCAGAGGAGACCCAAAGGGACTCTTTCCAGCCTGCCCCAGGCCAGCAGAAATAACAACCTGTTGCAGAGGGACATGACTTTACCCAGTCTGGGGCCTCCAGCCGTTGGGTGCAGGCCAGGAGCTGCCTTAGCTGCACTGGTGGGGCAGGGAGCCCATGCCCAGCCGCCCTGGGCTCCCCACGGGGCTGGGGGCACCCCGACACCCCTCAGCAACACAGCCGCCAGCTCACGCCTGCCTGCAACCCGCTCTGCAGCCTGTGCCTGGATAGCATCTTCAAAGAGCCACCTTCCCCGCAGGCGACAGCTTGATCTGCCATCCCTGTGGTCAATGACAGGGCTTCTGCCTGCTTTGATATGGGCACTGCATTGGGCATGGAGATGACCACTGACACATCTGTTTTCACACTGGTCCTTGCAGGGAGATTTGCTTAGGAGAAAATTGTGCGTGCTGGCCATTTTAGAGAGTAGGAAGGAGCCAAACGCAAGATGACCAGTACTGCACTGAAGCCCTGAGGTATGCCAGAGCACAGCATTATTTAAAGATGTCACTGGATAAAACTCATGTGTACTTTGAGCCACTTATTTCTTCCAAGAAACACCAACAGCCAGGGTGGATGCCATTCATCCACTACACTGCAATCCCATTCAAGTCAGGCAATGAGAGTCATCATCAGTAAAGCTGTGATGGTGCAGCACAGGAGCCACACCATTTAGTTAATTGGCGTTTGGATAGCTGCAGCAAGGCTTTGTCTACCTCAAAATTTTACATTAGTTAAACTGTTTCAAATAGGGGCATAATTTGCTACTGAAGTGAAAGGAAAATGCCCTCTTAAAAGTAGACATAGCCAGTCTGCCCAGAAGCCATACCATTAACCCACTTTTTTTGTTGTTGTTGCTAGTCTAGCTGCATCCATATGCGGGAAGGCGGGAGCAGAAACAGTGCAGCTTTAATGATATTAATATCCTTTCGAGACCACCCAAAATACCTTTCAGCAGTCCAAATAAGCTTCTCGGTTTATTTATTTCTCTCCTAATAACTCTGGCTATGTCTGGACTAAATTAAGCAGCGAACCCAATTTAAAGCACAACCCGACAGCTTAACCAGCATGCTCCTGAAGAAGAATTTACAGTCTGGGGCGTGATGCGATTCACCAGGCTCCGCATGGCATAGCGGGTCGGCACACAACTCGAACTATTCATCCATTTCTGCTCCCTTCTAGTTAAAGCAAGGGACAGGCACCTCCAGAGAACCGTTCTGCCTGATCTGAGACACATCCAAGACAGCTGGGCTCGTCATTCCCCCGAGTGCCGCGCACCTTAGCAGAGGACCAGGAGATACAAGAAAAGACACGCTCTTTCAGCTTGGTGGGGAAGACCTGCGCTAACGCTGAAATGACCGAAATATGCTAGCCATCCCATCCTACTACTCAGGCTTCAGTAGAAAAACACCAGGTCAAAATTAAAGTAAGCCCACAGAGCATCAGGCTTAAGTACCTTCTCAGAGACTTTGAGCACAGACCCAGAGACCTAGGGGAAATCTGCTTCTTGCCCCTCAAGTAGGTCTATTTGAAAAATGCAAATCATGAGAAAACAGAACCTTTTTTACTTCTCGCTTTTTATCCAGTTCAGTCAAAAGAATAAATGCCATGTAGTCTTCCATGCTTGATTTTTAGTGTTACTCTCTCCACACTGGCTCTGCCGAAATCCATATAGAGAGTGTGTGTTTCTACTCAATTTTAAGACATAACATTACGCAAATGTTAGTAATACATATATATGTGTTCACACTGATCAGTATTATCCATAGGAAACAAATTAATGCATATAAACTGACTTTCCTGCCTTCCAAGCGATGTTATTAGTTAGATCTTAGGAGAAATCTTTGACAAACCACTTTAAAATATGCTTTAAACTCTCCTCCCACCGATCTTGAATCATAAAAGTGTCACAAAGCAGCCTCCAAAACCTAACTCGCTGTATAATAACAAGCAGCAATGTTAGTATAAGAACACATTTTCTACAATGACTCGAGTGTACTTAATGTTCTCCAACAGAATAATCAAGCTCAGTTTAATAGCACAGATAGATTTAACCACATCTACAAACATGAAGAGGTTTATATGAAATGTAGATCTTGAAATGTTTACTATACCAGAACTTGACTGGTTCTCAGATGGCAGATGGCAAACTGATGTGAAATGATGTGGATCAGATATTAAAAGGGGAAAAAATGAGCTGAATGCAAGAGACAGAAGAAAGAGATTGATTATTAAATGCTACAGAAAAGAAGGCATCCATCAGTGTTTTCCAGACTGAAAACTCTTACAGAAAGGAAAGACAGATAATAGCTCTTCAAAAAACAAACACTCACCCACCTCCCCTTCTCCTTATACACTACCACCCACCCACAACAATCAAATACACAGTGAGAGACCAGATTCTCAGCAGGCACCTACTGAAACCGGTGGAGCTACACCAATTTACTCCAGCTAAGGATTTGGCCCACTGAGTTAATCACTTTTAGCCAAAGGAAAATATAAATCCTAAAAATAAATCATTACTAATAATGTGTCATCCAGCTTCCCTATTATGTCTCTCTCCAAAAATGTCATCTTTTCCTGAATACAATGAAGAGCTTTCACAAGCTGCAGCTCCCTTTAATGGTGCACCTGGCAGAGACATGAGCACACCGTATAATTATTGCAAACAAATGCCTTTCTCTCACCTTCCCTCTCTTTGCAAGCACATGCAACAGGTTCTAAAAGTCCCCAAAGTTAAGCTCTTAATAGTAATAGATGTTTTCTTTTCTTCTGCTGTTGTTGATGTACAAAAGAGGACTCACTTTTCAGAACGGCACGTGACATGAGTTGGGTCTAGCTTGCAGTCAGCCAGTTAGCAGAAAACATACATTATGTAGCTGCCAGAACTGAAAGCTTGTATTTAATTTGTCAAAGCTTTCAACTTCTCTGCTGAGATGTAACTCTTTTTAAGGGCCAAATGCCTCTGATACTTCATCTTGCAAAGGAATCCAGGTGGTGTTTCTTCCACCACCCCCCAAATGCAGATAAAAGCTTTCCTCTCTCTTTCCTCCTGCCACCTACACGAGGCAAGGCTGACTCCGCAATGCAGACAGCAAACACAGGCACCTTTTCCTACTCCTGGCGCTGCTGTTTTCTCCGTGCCTTCCTCCCCCGCACCAGCCGGAGGGGAGGAAGCAGCAGGGGGAAGGAAGGAGGAATGGCACCTGGAAACAGGACGACCTGGCACCTGGGAAAGGGTGAGATCACCCCCTTTGCCTGGCAGAGGAGGGAATGGGCCGCAGGAGAAGGGCTTGGCAGAGGCAGGGGGATGGGGGGTGGTCTGGTGAGGATGGGGTGACTGCATTACCATTTTGCGGGGACAGCCAGTGAAAGGAAGCATGCCAGGGGCTGGGATACTGGGGAGCAGAGAGGGAGAGGAGAAGTGCCCTGCACGCAGCCTGGCCTCCGGTGGAGGGGGGAGTGGGTGGGTGGGTACGTAAGAGGTGGCAGCGCAGGCAGAGTCGGGGTGTTAAGGCACTTCAGAGGCTCATGCACAGCGGCCAGAGTGGAAAAGGCAAAAGGTAGTCTGCCTTCCTCTCCCTGCACCCATGCCAAGTTTAGCTCCAGCTGTACAAATTTTTGTGTGGTGCTAGCATGAAAAATTCAGTATCATTCACGTTTTTTCATGTAACATACAACTGATCCCCCAAGCCAGTGCCGTCTGAGCACCGGCATATGAGAAATTCACCATGAGGTTCAACTGAAAGGGCTCAGGGTTGTAGACACTTCACCCCACTCCAGGGCACGCTCGTAGCCTTTACCTTGCAAATCATTTCCAGCACATCTCGCGTGGTGTCCCCGGGACGGATGACTGTCAGAGCAGGCTGGTTGTTCGGCAGGCAGAACCAAGACGGCGTAAAATACTCGTGAACCCAAATATCACAGTCGGGATTGTGCTGATGGACACTGCTCAGTGCCACTTCTTTTTCCCTCTAAAGAGACAAAATCCATTATGATTCCACCGGCCAAATATGATCTCCCTCTTCGTCAATAACAAGTGTAACAAACGTTATATGCTGAATCAAAAAGCCCTCTTACAGAGAAGACATATTATTCATAAGCCTAGATTGAAGGCTTGTCTGAACAGGAAAACTTTGCAGTTTTACCTCAGCAGTATAATGTGTGCCTTCCCGTGCCACCCACAAAGCTACACTGGTGCAATGCACTTATCCTGAGATTTCAACCTATGGCTATTGAGAATGCTAGGAACGCAACAAAAAAATAATAGTAATAAAGAGAGATTTAAAATTAAAACTTAAACGCACTGTGTTTCTGGGTAAACCAATCCAAGGCCAACAAAACTGTTGCAGATGCTACAGTTCGTATACTCAGAAAAGGCAAAATAGTAAATCTTAGCATTTATTTTGAATTTACTGTCTTTTATACATCTGAATTGCACTCCAAGCTATAAATCCCCAGGAAGTGATGGAGCTTCAGAATTCCTATTTGCCGCAAGTGGGTTCACGCAGCTAAACCCATATTCACTACATGAAGAATGTGCCTCTTAGCACTGTCTCAATGCCCCTTTACAGCTGCCTTTCTCTGGGGAAAGAGAAAGCAGTTGTAATTGTGGCTGCAAACGCAGAAGCTCACGGAAGCGCATGAGAACGAAACAGAGAAAGCCCAGCACTTCATAGTTGAGCCAACCCTAAATTACAAAAATCCGTCACAAGGAGCCATTTTCCAGAACCAGCGGCGTCCAGGTCCTCCTGTGAGCAGGCATTTCCCTGGACTGCAGTGCTGACATCCCTCTGGGTCTGGCACCTCCAGCTGTGCTTGGGATGCCACAGGCAGTGAGCCCTTTTGACTGTGACACAGCTCAAACCCTCTCCCACAGGCTTCGCGTCCCCTATCCCGTCCCAGAGCCAACACTGCATTTAGGCTGGCTGCAAATGTGGGGGGAAGGAGGCAGCTGGAGAGCTGGTGTTTTACCTTGCCATCTGGGACCGTATCATCAAAGATTCCTTCAAGAGATTTCTTTACTGAATCAACTCCTTCACCAAACACCTGAGGAACAACAGAACAACTGCTTTAAAACATGAACGCACCTCCATGCTGTTTGCAGCACAGGCTAAAGAGAGAACAGTGTATCTAACATCTAGCATGGAAATTGATCTTAAAAACATAAACATTCATCTGAAAACACAGAAAAGGAAAATATCAGCTTGCTAAAAGGGAAGAGGATTGAAGGACAAGCTGGTGATGGGGAACCATGCTGAAAGATTAGAGGCCAGTTCTGCTTAGTGGCCTGTCACTGACTTACTTGGTGGAACTGGACAAATTTTAATCTGCTTTTGTGCTGAGTTCTCCCACCTGTAAAGTGGAGGAAAAGAACACTTCTCCACCTCCGCTAAGGCTGAGAAATCAGAAGGGTTCTGCTTCTGGCTGTTTTTGTAATAAACCAGCTTCCAAAAAGTACTTAGCAAACATTCAAGTACCACAAGTCAGCGTATCCCTTCTCTAATGAAATAAGAGCTGGTAACCCAGCACAGAGCCAAAATCAACAAGACTGCGTGCAGGAGGAACGACAGAATGGGAATATTTACAGGATCCACCCCAAATCAGCACAGGACTGCCTTAGACAGGCAAACAGGATTGTTACTGCAGCAACAGCTTATAATTAAAACTGAAAAGTTAAATTTTATAGCTCCACACCAGCATAGGTTTTTGATCAAGTTGCTGAGTTTGGCTGTTAACTATTCTTTACTCAAAACAAAGCAGGGACCATAAAGGATGGGAGAAGGTGACTGTCATTTTGGGATTTATACTTTACTGCTTTAACTTGGCAATACTTTGCACGCTACTACACGCAAGCAGGGGAAATGTGTTCAGACACTACGTTTAGATATTCTGCTACTTTCTCAAAACTTTACTTTTTCTTTGACTCTCTCCAGTATGACTTTTCTTTAACCTGGAACAAAATCCTTTTTCATGTCCCTGCTTATTGAGGAGTGAAGGGGGTAGAGGTGAAGGTGGGGGGAGAAAGCATGAGGAATGCATTTCTCCCCACTGAAAGGCAAAAAAAGGGTGAGTTCAGGAAAAATAAAACCAGGTGTAAAGACACAGCACAGGCAGGATCCTAGCTCACGACAAGGGATTACGCTTGATTTGGGGAAAATAAGTACACAGCAACAGGGATGCTGCAACACAAGCACAAAGAATTGGAATATGCTCACAAAGGCATCTGCTGCTTCCCAGCAAAAACCTGAGCTTTTGCTCAGCCACTAAATATTAGGTGAACTTTTAATGTCTCACTAAAAACAAGCTAAACAATTTTGCTGCATTCATCCTCTGCTAAACAAAACAAACACCCACTGCTGCTGTAACAGAAGGAATAAGAAATCACAGGGCACAGAACAACACGCCTTTCTCCTCTCAAAAAGTGAGAGAAAAGAAAGAAAAGAAAAGCCTACATTTCCTGCAATTAGATGAGGTATGGCTCTCAAAAATTGAAAGCTATAATTAGGGATGTTTGGAAAGAGTAACAGGGAAGCACCTTCACCACACTGAAACACATTTTCTAGAGAAAGATCTGGGCAGTGACTGGGTGGAAGTCACTTTTTAAAAAAAGCTTTTGCTTTTTAGGCAAAATGATGCAAAACAGGGACTGTCCCTACTAAATACAAAGCTTTTTGTTACTTTTGGAAGTTTTCCCCAAACTCAGCTACATTTAAAGTATTCTACAAACTCAAACTTTTAATTTAAAAAACAAAAAAAGTCTGTACTTCTTCTTTTCCTTCCAAGGTTGTATCTGGTTTACATTGCTGCTTCATTAGTCCTAAGTTTAGGGAAAGTACCTCTAGCAAAAGCAGAAGCAGCAGAAACGCAGCAACAGTTGAAATGCAACTGATTCAGCTAAAAAAAGGTGCAAACTTTGTTTGAACAGGATCTGCTGTATGCTTATCTGTAATTACAGCCACTGATTTTTGAAGGGGATGTGGAACGTGACGACTATATGCCATGAAAGATTAAAAAGGAAAGTTTAAGGTTGGATGTGTAAGTGCTTGATGTGTGTGACTCTTTGCATGAGCTGCATTCTGCAGACCTACAAATAAGCCTTGAAAATAACAGTATCACAAACATCCACACACTTACCTGGTTAATGCTTGGCCTCCCCTGTTTTTTCTTCGAGGTAGTATCCAGTCCCCAAAGAGAAGAAAACCTGCTTCTCCGTTTACTGGCAGATCTGGACATGGCCTGCGTCCTTCTCCTCACTCCAGACTCCCCTGTGCGAGCCGCCACCTGTCAATGCCACATGGTTTTAAAATCAAAGGTTGCAGCATCCCACTGAACCATGGCTTACATAATCTAACAAACAGTGGAATCTGGTTAAAAAAAAAAAAAAGGCAAAATACTATGGCAACAATGTGTACTCACAACAGGGACAATGGTGATGCTGCCAGGCTACTTCCTTCTCGCTGCAATTTAGCTCACTTCTTCCAACATGAAACATCAAAAATTAAAAGGGACAGTACTCCCCATCCCATTTTTTGGCAATTAATCTGAGATATTTTGAAGCAGCCTAATCATCACAGACCAAAGCCTCAGCACCAGTGAAGGCTTTGGGGTTTTTTGTTTGTTTGCTTGCTTGTTTGTTTGTTTGTTTGTTTGTTTTTTCTAACACAGTTTCAAAGCTGGACACACAAAACCTGAGATTTCCAAACTTATCTGCTGCTACCAAAAAGCCCAGTCTTTCTCTTTACTATTTCCTGTGGAAGCACTCTGAGCATCCTGGAACTGACTCATAACTGTTACAAGGCAAGATAAAGGCTTGCAAATAGGTTAAGGTATTTAAAACCTGCATTTCTTAAAGATAGCAACACTTGAAGGAGTGAGCAAAACACAGGAAGAAAAAAACGTGAGCTGAAATGACCCTGTCGTTTAGAGCAGTGTTAACTGCTTGGGTACTTGAGAAATGGCCTGTGGCAACCTCTTTGGAGCAAGAAAGATATTCGCCTTTATAGAGACCAAATATTTGGGGAGTCTTTCCTAAATGAGGAAGCTCTGATAGAAATTAATGCGACGTTAGTCAGAGGTGAAGTGTTTAGGCCAAAGTTTAAGCAGATTTCCCATGTGGAGGTGGCCTCAGGAGAGCAAGCTCCTCTCCTGCGAAAAAGGGAGTGGTAGGAGATGGCAGGTATGAACGGGAGCGCAAGGCGAAGCTAGACACAGACAGACAGACCCACCCTGACGATTTGGCCGTATGCTTCCTGGAACACCTTTGTACTGGATTCCCACAGCTGAAACTAGCAAAATGTGACTGTCGTTTGGCAACCCCAATGGGAACACCCAAATGTCTGAGCAATGCCCCAAGCTACAGAGCTGAGAAACAGGTTGTTTGGGTGCAGCAGATACAAAAACCCGTATAAAGAGGGGACGAGGAGAAGGCTGGCTTGTGTACCCAGGGAACATAACTGTATGAGTCATGGTGATTCTCCTTGGGAAATGTGGAGAAATCAAGGAAAAGGAGAACTTAAACACTACTGCAAGTGTCTCCATTTCCACAGCCTGGACTTGTGAGACATTTCTTAGCTGTACCTGGGATGTTTGTGCAGAGGCACCTGGGAGATTTAGCACATCCTCTGACTAATGTACTGAGGAACATCTTCAGGAGAGTTAGGGATGCCACGCTATCACCATGCAGCACCCAGACCGAGTCTGAGACACGCTGCACCATCTCCACGCTACTGAGGGCAAAGGAGGACACGAGAGTTTGCTTAAAGGAGAAGAAAGCACGTGTCTTTTCCAACACAACATATTCAAAACATATTTTTTTTCACTTGGCTCTCAAGAGACAGCAGCATGAAGAGGCAGACTGTTTTTCAGGCTAACGCTCAGTGCTTTGCTAGATGCAAAAAAATAAGCATAAATGCAAATTGCAGCCCGCCACTTAAAAAAAATATAACTCCACCAGCAATTATCAGAATGATGACGCTAATCTTTTCATATATAAAAGAATAAAAACGCCCATGACTGAATTACAGCTCTGGATTCAATTGAAGGCTACAGCTGACATCTACAAGACAACAGTGGAGCTCAGCTATTTCTGTGAAGCTCCAGGAGTCCAAGCCAAAACTACAGGAACTTGATTTAAACTCATTAAAAAACCACCACTTTGCAATACATTTTTCTCTGTTTTTAAGAACTGGGTTGTTACATTATTTAAATTGAAACAACCATTTTAAACATTATTTGCCACGCCATAAGTAGCAGAGAAGAACATTTCCCCTCCCTTGTGGAGCATCAGGTGTTGATCACTGGAGACCAGATATTAGACTAATTGGTCAGTAGTTTCATCCATATGGTAGAAAGCAAGCCATGCCCGAGAAGGTCTAAGCCAACACGTGCTAAGGGCCTCAGAAAGACCTCCAATGACTTCACTGGACTTTTGGATCAAGTCCACGTACACGGACACAAGAGATAAGCCTCCTCTTGCAACAGGGAGATCTGTTTATAGACAGCATGTTTATAGTGCAGATCTGGAAATTCAAAACCACATGTTTAGGAGAAACATGGTTCTTCCTCTTCCATAAGGCCATGGCTTCCAAGCATCTGCTTTTTAATCTATATCCAGGAAAACACCCCTTTCAGGAAGCAAAATATTCTGCACGCTAAGGTAAGGGCTCACCCCCCCCCAGGCACAGACTGCTGTTTGTCAACATGATCTCCACGTTGGACATGTGAACTGATTTGCAGGTTGGCAAAGATGACCCCTGGCCTCTGTTCAAACTTACCAGTGCATGAAACGATGAGACTGAAAAGATTCCAAGACGGCCCATTGCAACTTTTGTTGGACGGCTGGCAAAAGCAAGCAGTCTTTTAGGGTTTGGGAGCTCCCCTCCTTGGAGACTAGCCAAGTAACAGCGGTACCGGAATAGGTCCATCTGGAACTGTTCAAGGTTTTGTTCCCAAACGAAGATCTGTGTGCAGCAAAGATTGAAGAGTGAGACGCACGAGAAGAAAAGGGGAGAGGAGGAAGAACAGAGTGGTAAATACCTTCAGAAAATTCTACTCTTCCCAGTAATACACCTCTTTCACCAATGCTGATCTCATTCAAGAAACTTTGATTTCCCTTCTTTCCCGCTCTTTCCTACCCTCCCAAACTCAATAAAAAAGTTTTCATTAGATGGAAAACAACTTTTTTTATGTTCATGGCAGAAGTCTTCTCCTGGGATAACCGCTCCTTTGATACAATGTTAATTAATAGGATTAAAATTCCATTTTTAATTTTCTTTGTATTCCAGGATTCTCTTCTGAGCAGTCCCTTAAGACGCTTCTTTCATGCATCAAGGGCATCTGAGAAACAAGAAGACCAAAGCCCACCAAATGCCACATACAGAGCACCCCAAATCAGCAGCCGCAGCAGCAGCATTGCTGTAAGCATCAACAGAGCTTGCTATACTTGAAAAAGTACACTGGGGATAATTAATCTTACCAGCGGAAGAGCACTATAATCAGCCTATGTAAGAACTTATTTAAATAATTCAAATTGCTGATAGGAAACAGTTTCAAAGTGTTTAGAAAAACTCAGTTACATAAAGAGAGAGACTGCTCTGCCCTCTCACTGTGATTGACAGCCTTTGAGTGGAGCCCTTTCAAAAGAGGTGAGTATCTCCCCCCCTCTCTTCCCTTCTCATGGGCTTCCAGGGGGTACAAAATCTCTTTAGCTTAGCGCATTAGGGCCCCAGCCACTCCCTATGGTTTGCATTATAGGCACATTTGGCAGCCATGGTAAAAGAGCTACAAACTAATGAAGCAGGGGCCATATGTTAGTTTCCTAAAATAAGGTGCCACTGTGGCAGCAGAAGACACATCTGCTCTAGGCGCTCTGCTTCTGATACGCAACTACGTTGTCCACTTGAAGTCAGAAGGAGCGGTCCTGAGGGACAGCCAGGGATGCAGCCATGAAGTCAAGGCAGGCCCTTGTAACAAGCAGAAACCAGGGGTGGCTTCTTCATCCCATCCGCCAGCAGAAGAACCAGCCTCTTCCATGCTTAAGATAACAGCAAAAGCAGCATTTGTTGGTCTATGACCAGCTCTTCCCTAAGGCATCCTGCTGCCATGGTCTGGTAGCCTCTTCACTCCCCTAAAGCCCTTGCACAACCTCTGAGCAGCTAGCCAAATCCCTTGCAGGGAGGCCAGGAGAAGACAGCCCATGCTGCACCTTACTGAACGCTGTTTGGAGAAACGGTGCAATTAGGGCAGCCAGCGTGTAGCTCTCCTGCCAACACACGTCCTGCCTGCTCACACATGGTGCGCGGCACACTGGGAGCAGACAGAGGTACCTTTAATCTGAAGAAGGCCTTAAATATTTGCTAGGGGCTTAGTTCACATAAGCAAGCAAGATTACTTGATCCAATATGGTCTTCTTCTTTTTGGAGTCCGTTACTGAGGACAGCTGCATT
Organism: Aramus guarauna; assembly: GCA_013400195.1. Classification (NCBI taxonomy): domain Eukaryota; kingdom Metazoa; phylum Chordata; class Aves; order Gruiformes; family Aramidae; genus Aramus; species Aramus guarauna. Next base: position 91,096 of record VXBL01007270.1, read on the forward strand.
TCACCCATTTTCTTCATCTTCTCATCCATATCAATCTTCTGCTCCAGCTTTTTTATCTCTGTTTTCAGGAGCTTGACGGTGTCCTCTTTGTGATGTTGCCTTGCCACCGCAGTTGCACAAGCTGAATGGATGGCCGTGATCCAGTTCTCCAGTTCGGTCTGGCTAGAGGTCTGAAGAGAGGGAAAGAGGGGGAAAGGAAGTCAGGATCCTCTTTAAAATTGACTGGAGATTAACAAATGCAATTCCAAGGAGTTTCCTTCCCCTTTGATCTTAAGATTCAAAGCCTTAAATCCACTTAGGAGAGAAGTAATAAAAACCCCATCATTCTTAAGCAAGCCATTTTTAACTCAGCACTGGGCATTCAGCACTTAGAATTACACCTATATCTGTGCTTTGCAGCTGTACAGTGTTTCCCAGTGAGGTCTCCGGAATTACCTTCCTTGTTCAATGCAATGCTGCCATAATGTGTAGCTCAACATTTCATGACGTTTTCTAAACTCCCAATTCCTTAAGGCAGGGGATGTACCAGCCTCTGCGCTCTTCACAGCATGGAGAGCTTTTTTGGCATGCAACAGTTAGTAATAAATTAATGGCACAAAACGTGACCAAGATATCTATGAGTAGCTTTATTACCATGCATAGACAAATAAACTTTCCACTTCTGAAAGTCCCAAAGCACTCTGAAGATAACCCTGTTATCATTAAAGGCACGCTTATTGTAATTTTTATGGCTCTGGTACTGTCCCTTCCCAAGAACATGTGTGATATTTCAGGAAAAGGAAACACTTCCCCTCCCTGGAAGTGTTCAAGGCCAGGTTGGATGAGGCTTTGAGCAAAATGTATCGCTGCCCACGGCATGGGGGGTGGAACTAGATAATCTTTAAGGTCCCTTCCAACCCAAACCATTCTATGACTATGAGATATTAGGCTGGGGCATGGGACACCAGTACATTTTTCTGGAAGAGCACTATTCTGATTAGAGGCTTTTGACACAGAAAGAATAATATTTCAAAGCATTCCTTTCCCAGACTTTCAAAATAAAAAGTAAATCTTCTTAGCCTTCTTACTAAACTTCATTCCTTTTTTACAGTAGGTTGCAAAACAAAATTTACAGCCAGCTCCGGGTTGCAGCAGACTTTCTCTGAGTGTCAGCCTTTAGCAGTAATCACACTGGTATTTGGCTCGTGGCTGAAAAAGTAGCAAGGTGCCAAACCACCTTGTTCTAATTAAACTTTCTGATGATACCTGATCTATGAATAGACAGCACAGTAGGACTTCTCCAGTTGCCAGCATAGATGAAGAATGTCATCCTCGCTGCTCTCCTGGCGGTCACAACTAACAGCAAAGGACATGGCTTACTGAAGCCAAGGAGAGATTCCTACAGAAGCCCAACTCCAGGAATCACATATGCATAGGTTGGACTTTAGGCTGATGCTCCCAAAACTTCTGTGATACTGAAGCAGGTGAAATGCACATATCTCAGAATGACATCACTTTCCTTAGCCTAGAAGTCCTAAGCAGAAGCAAGGGTCTACACCGGAAAGACTGATCTCTTTCTCCCAATTTTCTTGTCTTCAGCTGGCACTCTACAAAGTATATTGCTTAAATTGGTCAGGCTCCCTGCCCAGGTAATAATATTAACAAGTTCTGTTTTATAGACAGGGGCTTACAATGTTTTATCACCACTGCTGAAGACATGTTGAGCCCTGCTTGCTGAGGAATTTCTGCTGAAAATAGAGAAATTATTTGCAGAACGGGAGACAATTTGCCCACAGTCAGGTGGTGAAACCTAGCCTCTAGTAAAGAAGAGCACTGGACTTATAAGAGATGGTATGTTTTGTTAATTCCTAGCAAAATCCTAACAGAAAGAGGTCATATTTTTATCTTATTGAAATTTAAAGTATTATCTGTATACCATTAGATTCAGTTTTCTTTTTGATTTCCTGGGGAGAGGGAGGGAAAAAAAGAATCTGGAATGGATTTTAGGAGCTGAACACTCTTCTGGTAGATGAGTGGGCAAGGGGAATCACTCCGCTTCTCAACGGAAAGGACCACATAAACAAGCCGCAAACATCTGATACATAAGTATGTGGTGTCACAAGTTGCTCCGAGCTCCTGGGAAACGCATGTGACATCTGCAAGTAATGGATTTGTGTAGGCATGATAAGAACTGACTGAGCAAGGAATCATCGTGTAGGAGGTATGTGATGTCTCTAGGTGCAATGCAGTGGGAAGGCTTGTTACAAGATGTCCAATATCTGTATGCATTACAAAGCAACCCTATTTTTCTCCCTAAGTACACAGTCTCCATAGGACAGAAATAAGTCTTCTGCAGGTCTGTGGTTTCTTCTCCTCAAAACCGCTACTACAACACTGTGTTACATGTGGACGGACGTGTTGAATGGCCATACACGTGCGTCGGCTGCTCTGCACACAGCAGACCAAGCCCTACAGCACAGTCACTCACACATTACTTCCACCACTGCACCTGGTCTCCTTCCCTTCTCCCTGAACCCATCCCTTCTTTCTCTTCTGCTTTGCTAGCAATGCATGGGTTCTATGGCGGAAGGGACACATCAAGGAAAAAATTCTGCAAGGCAATATAAATGATTGCTTTTCATTTGAAAAGGCTCATTTTTGCTTTTTCCCACAAAGTTACATGAAAATCTACCCATGGCATAATGACACTGGGCTTTTAATGAATAAGGCCCTGAGTTGCCACAAAAGAAATGTACTGTGTGACCTTTTCAGTATTTAGCATTCACTGGCATTAATTTTATGAGGATGAAGGTTTTTCCTTAGAAAACTGCATGTAAAAGATTTTACAGCTCGTATCAGTAGATTAAGAGGAGGTGGTGCTCCACAACCTTTCAAGCACATGCTGAGACCATAAGCACCACTTTTACCTCCTGGATGAAGCTCTCCAGGTGGCAAAATGCATGTACCCTGCCCAGGAAAGGCATGAAGTAGAAAGGGGTAGTGCAGTCTTACACTATGAGCTGAGGAAAAATGAGACTGAGGTGGCAGAGAAGCTAGTCCACAAAAAAATGCAGGGTTTTTTTTCCAGTGTGCAATCAGATACTCAGTCTCTTCAAGATGTAAGCCAGAACTGCTTGCTTTGAGTCAGTACAACTTTTTTATTTTGCACTAGTTTGAGAATGTAGCCCTTCGTTCAGGACAGCTGCAAGGACCTATGAGACAGTGTAATTGTAAAGAATTGCTCTGGAGTACTGGGGCTGAAGACATGGGGGGACATCCTACCACGGAGTAGCTTCTGGTTTAAGAAGGCAAGAAACTCTGAATACATTGTCACTAGAAAGAGAAATAAATAAGGGATTCATCCCGTGAAGAAAACTGAATCAAAAGAGAAGGAAATGGCACTGCCTCAGCACAGGCTGGCAATTGAAGGAAAAAAAAGAAAAAAAAAAAAGTGTGTCACACCTTGATTAGTGATAACTTGCAATAAGAAAGTGGAATGTCAACTGAAAAATCACTCAAGGAAGTAGTAGTTACCAAAATACAGAAATCTTTTTCAGTGAAACACATCAACTAATCTATGGTCTTTGATATTAGTACTGCATTTTTTCTAAATGTACCCTGTGAAATGCAGACGTTTCTATTTTCTGATTAAAAAACCTAAACATGCACTTTCAGTCTCCTCTTGGGCAACAGCAAGATGTTGACTATGGCCTGTATGAACAAGGGGCAACTGGATTCTGCAGCACCACTGGGAGAGCACCTGGAGGTCCAAGTAGCCCATCACACTTTAAACTCCTCTTGGCCTTGTAAACCCCTTGAGGCTCTCCACAAGGTCCCATCTTTGATACATGTTTCTTACAAGACACAGATAGTGTTAGAGTACATTTAATGCACTACTGTATGTCCTATATGGTAACTGGCCTGATCTGTGTCTTATAAGCACACTGTCAAGCCATGCAAAATTTCCAGTTTTTACAGGGCTGTAAGAATATTTCTTAATTCTTACTCTGTTCCAACCACCTACACAAATAGGGTCCGGTCACTCAATAAAAACAGCAGATCAGACAGTGATTCACATGTGGTGGTGGGTCTCTTGAGTGGCATTTACCAAATATATCATGTACTTCCTCTAGGGCTGCCAGAGGAAAACCCCAAACCTACTGGAATCAGCAGGATTTTTCCATTGATTTCAACCAGAGCTAAGGCTTCCTCCTTGGTCGGAGACAGAAAAAGAGAATAACTTTGTAAAACCCTTGAACCAGACCAACCTGAAAGAGGAAAGCGTCCCCAAGGGAGTTGCTGAGACAGAAGACAAAGTCCTTCTTGGGGTGCTCAGGCACCGCTTGCACTATGCTGTTTTCCACCCAGACAGCGTGCTTTGGGATGCTGTTGTGGTCAATACCAGATCTGCCATCAGTCTCATAAAAAAACAACGTGCATCCTAAAAGAGATGATCATATATTAGCAAGCAACACATTTAAATGCAACAGCCACCCCGCATCTATTCAGTGCTAATAGTTGGGACAATAAATCATCCGTAAAACCGTCACAGCAACGAGGGAGGATTTGCACAGGATTTTCAGCCCCACAGCGGAGAACACCAGCAATGGCCCAGTTTTTAGCCCAACAAGGTGGTGGTTTCCACGCCATGGGGGCACACCACGAGCTGTATGGTACACCAAGCCGTGCCCCAGCAGGCTGTTTTGTTCGCCCCAGGATTGCTAAAACAGAGCCGCAGATACAAGCCGGGAAAGTACGGGCAGTAAAATACAGACCCAGATGAGAAACATGATTATAAGTCCCAAAGTGGGTGTCCTCCACGGCCACCCCATCCCACCAAGGGGACCAAAAGGAAGATGCAGGTGTGAGAGCGCATCTCCCCTGGCCGTGCCGGACAGCTGCAAGCCAGCCCTGGAGCAGAGAGGCCCCCAGGCAAACCTCCATGGCCCTGCCTCAGCCTGCCGCAGCTGCTAGCTGCTACGGTCCCTGCAAGGCAAAGGTCAAGGGATTTAATTACTGGATGCGGATGAATAACTGGAAGAAAAATGGACTGGTATTAGCTGTGCTCCCTGAAAGACTGACATACAAAAAAAACCCCAACAAACAAACAAACAAAAAGCATAAACCAATTCTTTATTCCACTATAATGTTTCAGCTCTGACTTGCGGCTATATGGCCAAAACCAAAAACACATTTGAGTCGGGGACAGCAGACGTTCCGCTTGTTTGTACAAAATAATCTTTACAATTCTCTGGATGGGGGTGGGGGGCGAATGGTACATCAAGTCTGCAATTTAGGAGACTCCAAGAAAAGGGTCTCCTTCTCTCCTGCCTTCCCACATTATCTACAATTGTTTTAAAACTAAAACTGGCACATTGTTTCTCTGCCACTGGAACTAGCCCTCCCGGTGCACGGGGATGCCCTGTTACCCTGCCTCTCCAAAAACTATTTGCAGCCAAACAATAGCAGCTGTTAACTTCAAAGCCTCGTTTAAACACTAAAATCTTTAAGGCACGGCAATCTAAGGAGCAAACACTCCAGTGGTGTCAAAGCACTTTAAAACAACATTGCCTCCGTGCTCATCCTTCCCCTTTTTTCCTCCCAGATGGCCCTTTGTTTGCCCGCTCCTCACAGCAAGACCTTCCTGCCACAGGGCACCCCCCCTCCCCAGGAGATTTGGGCTCTCCCTGCCCCCTCCCTCTCCCCTCTTTCATTTCCCCAATCTCTCTAACTACCCCAAGGAAGAGCTGGCACCTCACTTTGCTGTTGGTTTTAAAATAGTGCTGCAAATTTTAAAACAAACAAAAAAGTGCTCTAAAAAAAGCATTCTGAGGACAGGGCTTTAACTATACTGAGCTTTTTGATAATCCCACCCCCAGCAGGAGACACGGCTCTTGCCTCCCCTGGCTCACAGACCAGGCCGGTCATGGCCGAGGGGAGCGAGGCTGGTCCCAAAACCCTGCAAGTGTTCTTTCCCTTTTTGCACTCATGCAACCGCATGAAGATTAATTAGAGGTTGCTTTAGGAGGCCAACTCCTGAGTTTCGCTGCTCCGTTAACTTTTATGTGCGTGTATAAGCACTCAGACCCTGAACGGAGCACCCTCCTAGCAGGAACTGCAAAAATTCAGAGAGAAAAGGGTCTGTGGCCCCAGGCAGCCAAGGAGGACGGCAGGGCGGCTGGGTGCCGAGGGCTGCCCACCACAAGATGGGTGACGCAGCCAGAGCCAGCGTCTCCCAAATCACAACCAGCCTCGATAACCAAACCGTGGCTTCCTGTCCACATTGTGAATGTGTTGCAACTCACTGGGTGCTGATACTTGTGAAGCACATCTCAGAGAAGAAGAGGCCAACGTCACTCAGCGCAAGAGCTACAAGAGGAATGCACACAAAGACAGAGCCCCTGTTGGAACACATGCTGGTGCCATCACTAGTAAACTCCCACATGTCTGCAGCTGCGCACAGGGATTTAGTTTGTCAGCAAGCCATAGATGTGCTTCTTAAAGGAAACACCCCGTGCTCGGAGAAGCCACCCTAGGTGGTGCCAGCAGGACTCAAAGCAGGGTATGAACCCCACCTCAGTGCAACACAGTCACTTGTCTTGCACTACACAGGCCATAATGTGAGCACATCAACAACCATCAAATAAAACCCAACCAACCCCAACAAACATCAGGACCACTTCCTCATATTCGATGTTAAAGATATTGCAGTTCACAGCAGCTTTTGCTAAGTCTAGGCTATCGGTTTCTTCATCTGCAGCAATGCACAACCCACACTTGCTCTGTACCTTTCAGGGAAACCCAGTAGTGCTTCCATTTCCTGCGCGTGGCCGACTCCACTTTCTTGTTCTTTTTGTGCACCAGGAAGTTTTTCACTGCCAGAGCGCCGGCTTTCCGCACTGTGCCCTGGGCGGCCGTCAGGAGGATGTCGGACTGCCCTGGGGAGCTGAGGGTGCCGCTGCTCTGCTCGTCACTGAGGGCAGAGCCGGCCTCCTCCAGGTTCTCGCTGTTGGTGGTGCTCATCTCCAGCTCCCGGCGGAAGTTCTCGTACACCCCCTGGCGAAGCCCATCGCCCGTCGAGCTGCTCCCACTGTCGCTGCCAATGAAAGCCCGACTGGCCGTCGGGGAGTAACTTGAGTTGGTAGCATTGGAGCGTCTAGAAAGGAGGTCGGTGTCGGTGGCTGCTCCCTCGATCCCACTGTCGGTGAACTCGCTCCCCTCGCCTGCGTTGACGTCCTAGTTGCAAGAAAAACACAGCGTGAGGTGAAAAGCCTCAAGCCTCAAGCCTAGCCTTCTGGAGACACCAACAGAACCCAAAACACCCAGGTGGCACCATGTTTCTTCACACCCTCATTTTGTCTGGCACTGGAAATCCCTCATCTCTTTTTCTTCTGAAGACAAACAACTGGAAGAAAAGGTGGAGTAGGAAGAACTTCCAGCACAGTTTAGGAAAGGCCAGTCATACATGCACGATTTCAGGTGGTGCCTCTACAGCCTTAGCATTTTGGAATATAAGACGCAGCATCATCTGTTTACATTAAGCTAAGTTAACAGTGCTAAAGGTTTTGCAAAAGGAGAACATATGGTAGTAAAAACTGGCAGTGTCAAGAAAAGCAGCAATCAACCTACGCATTTTGAAAAGAAAACATTAATATTGTACATTCACACCTACAGTTGAAGATGCATTTTAGACATCCCAAGATTGTCATTTGCAAATTATATAACTAAAAAGGTACTTTTTTTTCTCCTAAGAAGTTAATATATTTGAGATGATTTCTGGTTTCTGCCACTTCTACATCAGAAAGCCTAACAATGGGCCACATGATATCCACTACCAAATCCCACGGTGATAGACCCTACCAAAATACCACAACAGGAGACCCTTCCTGGTCCCCAAGAACTTGCAGTTGAAGGATCAGAAGAAAGAAGAATATGGCCAGCTTGAGCAAGGCAGGAAACAACACAACCAAATTCAGATTTTGAAGGCTTAGTGGCTCAGCCTGCCCCCTGCAACGAGGCTAGTGCCCAAAGGGGGCTAATCACTGCCATCTCAGCGTCCAAAGGCATCGGTGGCAGCTTTGGAAGGAGGACAAATAAAGGCCAAGCCCTGTAAGTGGAGACAACTACCTTATCTTAGGTAACAGGGAGAAGAGGGAGCCTGGGAAGATGCAAAGAGGTGAGAAATATGGCCAAAACAACAGGAATTGCAGTCTCTGCCTCTCCTGCAAGAGCAGCTGGTGCTTGATTTACAAGTTTTTTAAAAAAACAGAGGTGTCTCCGAGAAGAGGTGGCAGAATGCAGTATTTATTTTGAGAGAAAACAAGCCTCTAGGTGTTGGTTCAAGCACCAGTTTTCTCTGCATCCAAGAGCAGCTCTGTGGAAACCAAGAAACCCGCCACCGAGCTCTGTTTGAAACCTTCCTCCCGTGGAGCAAGAGCTGGATGAAGAAACCTTAGGGGGAGGGGAGGGGTGTTGCTGAATTTGACTAACTTTTAAGGCATTAATTTGTAACGGATGGGCTCATTCTTTATAAAGTCTACCTCTCAAGGGAGACTTGGAGTCCAGCTGGAAGAAAAAGCGCTTCCTTCCCTACTCAATGAGCACAGTTATCCTAGTCAGTCTGGTTATTTAATGCAACAGATAGTGATAGACAAGCTGTTCTGGACAGGCCAATATTCCTCTACTCCCATGGCATGTGAATGAGCAGAGCAGGGCTTCCTGAAGTGCACTCATCTGCCCGTACAGAGCAGTTTTCACAACCACACTTTTTTCTCCTGCTGTTCCAATACACTTGTTTTTCAGAAGCCGATTATCGTCCCATTTCTTGCAGCACTGCAAAGGAGGGATATCTGGAAAGGGTAGCTGGTGCTGCTCAGAAACTGGTGTTTACAAAACCCTGCCACGAGCGAGTTTTTTGCATGCCATCACAAAAAGCTGGATGGTGCAACTTCTGATGACAGCCCTCCATTGGAGACCCTGTGCATCAGGGAGCCAGGACTGGCATGGCCGCTCGGTGCTCACACCCCCCAGGCACTGCCTCTCTGCCAAAAGAGACAGTGGGCAGCTACATCAGCGTAAAACCAGAGTGCCAAAGAACTGAACTGGATCCCCCATGTTCGTTGGGATAGTTATTCCCATAGGATGACTGGGGTTTGCATTTGTTTTCTGGGGCCCTCTTCCTCCATAATTATTTTAAACAGAAAAAGTGTGTCACTCGTATAGCATAAACAAACCTGCATTCTGCAGTGAACAACATGTAACAGTGGCAACAGAAATTATTTGAGGTTTTAGGATTTTTATTTGAGGTTAATGATTTAATAAATATACAATCTGTCTCATAATTCTTTTATCTGTGCAATACAAAAAGTATAGAGTCAATTCCAAAATTTTAGCTGATGTAACTTTTAGGAAGCATATCTCATGCTTTAACTAGAAATAGTCTGTTTAAAAAAAATAAAGAGCTACTCAAAGAGACCACCAACTTGAGTGAGATAGGATTTGTCATTTTGCCAGCCAGGGTATGCACAAAACTTTCTTGGTGCTTTTTAGCAGAGGGAGTATTTTTTCAAAACCAGAAGTGTTCCCCGAGATGGTCAAGGACAGCACTGCAATGCAGGCTCTCAAAGTTCCTCATGCCCAGTGTGACACAGCCTTCTTCTTGTGTAACCTTGGTGAGACACAGCTTTGATTGCCTGTTTACCCATCCATAAATAGGGATTATACTCCGTAACTGATACATGGGCATAATGGCTTACTATTTATAAAAAAATTAAAGGATGGAAAACTCGGAGTGAATGTTATATATGCTCATGAGGTTAAACTGTAGCACACTTTGCAAACATCTTTATAATCTTTACCACAATGCAAGTGATAGGCTGGATGGGTCAAAAGATCTTTTCAGCATAATGCTACAGCCCTGACCCTAATCTCCATCTGCTCCCTGCACTCCCTTTTCCTCTCTCAAATATCCCATATCAAAGACTTCTAGCCAACTGATTCAAGCCCTTTGGTAGGAGGAGGGTCTGAGCATACAAAGGTCAGAATGGTTCAAAACCTACAGCCTGCTAATATTGTTCACACTCATGAATTATGAAACGTAGCATTGAGTGAGCTGAGCACTTTCAGAAGTCTGCTGCATGAGAAGATCGGTTGCGGGGTTAGCAGGGTTAAGAGCATTCATTGCACAGGTCTCTGACATCTGAGTTCCTGCCGCAATGTCAGCTCCTTCTCATTGGAGGGTATGAAAAGCTCTCAAGAAGCAGCCAGCATCTGCTCTCGCCGTCTCACAGTGCTGTAACCCACATACTGAAGCACATTCAACTAAGAGTTCCGCAGAAAGTACAGAGGTTTACTATTGTGCTTCCACACAAATGTACTGAGGCTGAAGGAGTAACCATCCCAAGCCAAGCAACAAACCGTAGCAGGGTTTGATGAACACATCACTGAGGGCACAGAACTACTCCTGCAATTTTTCAAATGAGGATGCTGAAAATTAAGCATCCCAACTCACTCTGTGAGCAGCATGGCTCTCCGCCAATGAGATCGATGTGGATGCATGGGCCCATAGCTTTAGTGTCCAGCTTCAAAGTACCTACTGACATGGCCACCACAGGCTACTGCCCAGAAGCAAAGTGAACACTGAGTAACCGTGATGAGAGCTATTTAAAAATTACTCACGTTTCCTCCTTAGGTTCTCAAAGAGCCCCGCAGGCAACAGCAACAACTCTCTCCTCCAAGGAAGACTTATTACCATGCCAGGTCCATGACAAGATGCACCACAAAGGCTTGCTAACGAAACCGGCATTTCGGTCCTTGGCAGAAGGAGTTACCAGGCAAAGATTCTTGAAGCTGAGAGTGAACTACAGACACAGCTCAGCCTTCACTACTCATCCCTCTGACTCCTGCCCAGCGTCCCTGTGTCCCTCCATCACGATGCCGGATAGCATGTGCCACACACATCGTGGGAGCTGGGAGACAGCTGAAGACTGCAGAATGCATGTTTCTGAAGCCCGCAGGTTGGGACATTATACACACATTATAATAGATCACCAGCACATTACTCTGGACTTGTAATTGCTATCATCAAGGGGCTCTGTTTTATTTCACTGGTTAAAAACCCAAAACTTTCATTCAGCTCCGTGTAAGATTCAGGACACTGCACCTGATATTTTGCACCTCATCAGAGATCTTGTGTTTTGTATTTTCAGGCTGGCAAACAGCTGTCTCCACACAGAAGAATATTTTTGCCTGGAGATACCATCCCAGGAACCACATGCAAGACTGGAACTAAAATCTGCACTGCCCCACTTAGCCTTCCCACTGGTGTTTACCTAGCTTCGGGCTGGGAGGACAAGAGGGCAAAGCAAGAGGGAGGTGGAAATCATTAAATTGGTCACACCAAGTAGAAAGCATGTAGCAAAGAAAAGAAAGCGTTATTTCCTCCAAGACAGAGAGATGGAGAAGTCGTGGGAATAGCAGTTCTTGGCATTTTGCAAACAAAACAGGTCTTAGTCCATAGAGACAACAAACTGAATAAACAGCGAGCTTTGTCCCTTCGATTTAAGATTGCTCTGTGGAAAGCAGGGTGTGGTGGGTTGACCCTGGCTGGGGGCCAGGTGCCCACCAGAGCCGCTCTATCACTCCCCTCGTTCACCAGACAGGGGAGAAAAAGTGTAATGAAAAGCTTTGTGGGTCGAGATAAGGACAGGGAGAGATCACTCACTTATTACCATCATGAGCAAAACAGACTGGACTTAGAGAGAGGAAATTCATCTAATTTATTACCGAACAGAACAGAATAGAGGAATGAGAAATAAAATNGCCAGGAGCTTGCTCCAGTGCAGGCTTCCCATGGGACCACAGGCTCCTTCAGGTGCCTCCACCTGCTCCGGTGTGGGGTCCTCTACGGGCTGCAGGTGGAATCTCTACAGCCCCTCATCCTTCCTCCATGGGCTGCAGGGGGACAGCCTGCTTCACCATGGTCTTCACCATGGGCTGCAGGGGGATCTCTGCTCCGGTCCCTGGAGCACCTCCTCCCCCTCCTTCTGCACTGACCTGGGTGTCTGCAGAGTTTCTTACATCTTCTCACTCTTCTCACTCCTATCTCTGGCTGTAAAAGCTCTCTCTAACTGGTTTTTTTTTCCCTTCTTAAATATGTTATCACAGAGGTGCTGATTGGCTTGGCCTTGGCCAGCAGCGGGTCCGTCTTGGAGCCGGCTGGCATTGGCTCTATGAGACACAGGGGAAGCTTCTAGCAGCTTCTCACAGAAGCCACCTCTGTAGCCCTCCTGCTACCAAAACCCTGCCATGCAAACCCAACACACAGGGAGAAAGTGGCATAAAGACCACTGGCTGAAGGAGGGAACTACACAGGCTATACCGACTGCCACACTGTGTGCCTTCACGGGGAGTCGGTAAATAGCAGCACAGCTTCCACCAGGATCTGGGATCCCAGCTGGTGCTGAAGATGATGGAGGAGCGGCACCATTTCTTACACTGGCAGTGCTACCACGTTGGTTGTCAGTGCCCAGGGTTTATGAAAGGACGTTCAGCAGACAGTGACGGAGGGAAAGAGGAGGGAAAGGTGGAATGCCTGACGCCAGAATGAGAAATCGGAGACGGACTGAATGCAGCCCTTGTTATCAACAAGAACACAGGGAGGCCCAGCATGCAGGCCACGTGCCAGGACAGCTACAGCAGCGCTAATAGCATTCAAACTTACTGAAGTGGAATTATCACAGCCCCATCAAATGCAGAGAACAATTTAACTGATAAACCAATTGGGTAAAATATTAATGAAAGTATTAGCAGCCCACCTAAATGCATGTTTTCTCCTCACATGAACACTGGATTTCATGCAAAGCAAGCCAGTGGGGAATAAAACTGTAATGCAAGCTACATCAAGCTAATGTTACTCGGGTCTGTAGCTTTTGCATACTCATGCAATACTCATATCTCTATATGTCCGCTACAGCCATATTTGTTAAAAAAGTCTTCCTAGATTTAAAACATACACAGAGAAACCCCTTTTGCTTTAAAAAAGATATCTATCTTCAGCTAGCAAAAATCGGGCAAAAAATTTTGGGGCAGGTTCCAAGTGTCTTTGTCCCCTGTTGAACATAGGTGGTACTGGCCTCTGCTAGCAAGAAATCACTGGATGGGATAAGACTCGCGCAACTCTCCGGCTCATGACTGGACACATTCAGAGTGCTTGCAACAACAAAACACTTACAAAACTTCCCACCAACAGCCCTGTTACAGACAGTATTAAAATGGCTTGGTGAATCACTTTCTCCTGCATGACTGACAGCAGTGATTCACGGGCACTTTAGGCACATGAGACTGACTTAGTAGGAAAACTTACTTCCCTAGTATAAACAGTTCCTTATGTGGTTAATACTGCTTCCTAAATGATCCATTAGATTAAAAGTACTCGTTAGTAAAAGGCGACTGAGTGGGATTTTTTTTCTTGAAAGGGGCTCCCTCCAAGAGAATGCAAAACATCTGTACCCCGTCCTGTTTAGCAACAGAGCAATAAGGTGTTCACATTCAGCAACGGGCTGAAATTGCACATAACCTGTCTGGTTCTAGTTAGGCAAGCACCACAGAATACATTTAAAATAGATGGGTAAGCAGCCTGATGGTTTGCATGCTTTTGTGTGCCTGGTGTCTCTCTGAAGCTCCTATGTAGAAAAAGATTGGCCTGATAAGTGGTTTCCTTTACTTTCAGTACTGACTCTACCACCATTTGATGGTCAAGGTGGTCTGTTAAGGTACGACTTGCTCCAAATCAAAATACAATCCTTTCTCCAGAGTAACTTAAACACCTGGTAATGAATGCATTCAACAATTTATCTGTCTTGAAAAGATTCAAAGCATTCCAAGAAGCAAAGATAAACCATAAATTGCAATTGAAACCTGAGTGGGAGAAACGGTTTTAAAGCTGCAGTGGAGAAATGCAAAAGCAATTCCATAGCTCGTTCAGTCTGGGAGGAATACAGTTTTGAAGATTGATAGAAATGCACTGAATCATGTCCACATAACTTACTGTAAAGTCAGAGGGATTATAATAATGGCATGAAGGAGATCTGCTACCACAGCAATGAACAAAGCCCCTCAACCAGATGCTGGGAGTTGATACGAAAGAAGGTTTTGATGATACCTACAGACCTGTGTACAACAGGACAGTATTATATGAGAACTAGCCAGGGTGCACTAGATTGACAGCAGGCACTGGAGAACTAAACTGACAGCCACAAACCAACATGGGCCAGCTTCAGTTTTCTGTTGGATTGGTTGGGTCTTGTCTACACCTCCTAGGAGCGCTCCCAAGTCAAGTGAGGCACAGTCACAAGCCAACTGCAATTTGTATGTGGATACTGGACTGAGATGATGGGTTTGTTACCTCTGAGAATCCAAAGAGATTGGATACTGATATGTACAAGGAACTTTGGTTCCTACTTCTGTGCACTCAACCACACTGGTGTAACAGTTCTTCAGATGTCTGACAGAGTCAAAATTGAACAAAAACCCAAACCCTTATATATGTTATTAAAGCTGCTCAGAGTGGTTTAATAAGCAAGCAGGTTTTGGCCGTGATTCTCTGAAATCAAATTTACTCCCGACAAAAAAGGTACTAGCCCAGACCTCTAGATATTTCTCCTAGCAGTAAGCTTCACTCTTATTATGAAAGGATGAATCACAGTCACAGGTTTCTGGGCAATAATCCCTGGGAAAGTCTTAAGGCATGGATTTCAATGGATTTTGGTTCCAGGATTCCTTTGTGAACTTGTCTTGGTGAAAGCTGTACAGTGTAATTTGGCACCTCGGAAAGACAAACAAGGTACTGGGTGCCAGGCACCCAGAAGATACTCGAATATGAGAAGGAGATGGGCATCCACTTTGCTCCTGCGGAACAGGCAGGTCACAAACTCCAACATATCAAGCATCCATCAACCCCATTTCTTTTGCAGGCAACTCTGACTGATACATATGGCTGTTGCCTCAGTATTCCACTTGGCTCCTTCACTCCATGTTAAGCTATCATGTTAGCTTGGTGCCTCTAATACAGGGATTGGGAACATTTTTGGTTCCCTGACTCCCCAGCCATTTTCCAGCTAATATGTGGGCCCCTCCAGAAAGATAATGTCTGTAGACCACCATGTTTCCCCAAGGAGCCTGGTTTTCTTAGCTGACTTAGATGCCTTAAAGGCAAATTTTGGACCCACAGGGACTCCTGGAGCAGTCAGGAAAGTACAACTCTGGAGGACTTGTCAGCTGTGAGACAGAAGATGTTGAAAATGAAACTGTCCCCCATAAAGCTGCAGGGAAATACATGGGACAGCTTTACCTTTCTTCCAAGGTACTGTGCAGAGCTCTTCACTGACACAGGACAGTTGTGGCATCAGTTTGTGATCTGTTCATATTCAGAAAGATAGTTTTGCATCCCTAAAAACTAAACTATTGGGTAAAGAGAAGGGGGAGGATGGTTTGATTTTGCTTTTCAGTAACAAGAGAGAAATCCAAGCCTGTGAGAGAATGCACAACGGACAACAGAGCCCTTAGCAGGAAACAGCACAAAGCACCACCATGGGACCTGAGCAAATCAACTCTTCCATGGCTTTAGTCCTGACTTTTAAGGGCTGATAAAGGATATAATACCATGAATGAGAATCAACCCGTAATTTAGTAAAGCCTCTTGCAGTGTAGTCCCTGCACACAGCTTCTGACACCTGCACAGAAATGGAGTGGATGCCTGCCTTCTGTCCCCCAGCAGCAGGAGGAAGTCTCAGTTTTTCAGCACCACAGTGTTTAATCTCTCTGTTCCCAAACGATATGACGAGGACTCCCCAAAACCTACCTTGCTTTCATCCCAATGGACCACCCAGATGAAGAAAGTTTCTAGAGGGATTGAGCTAACCATAAACCAATGCAAGCAACCTAACCGTGCTCGAGTTAAACAAATGTCAACCAAAATCCTCAAAGTAAAATACAGGGTTAGGTTAGTTTTTGTTCACTCAGTGCCAAGAAGAGGCAATTCTTCATGAGAAATGTAACAGAGGGGGTAGAAGTGCGGAAAAGCTGCTAGAACAGCAGCTTGAAATTGAAACATATCATCTGAGAGGTGTTCACCTGAACAATCACCTAACTTAAGGGAGCAGGGAAATGTTTGCCATCAGGGATGATAACTAGTCACAGGATCACATGCTGGAGCTCTCTGAAAAGAAACATTTCAATGGACCACTTCACTGGAAAGGATCACTACTGCAAATTGCATACATCTAAGTAAGCACAGCACAGCAAACAAGCAGCTGGGGTAACCTGTCTGTGATTTTTAAGTGGTGAGTACCTGAAACTAAAAACATGCTGTGTATATAGCTTTACAGAGAATACAATTATTGCCAATGCTACAAGCACCTCTGATGTATAAATAACAAAGTCCTACTGTTTATAAAAACCATGCCTGAATGGAGCTAGATCAGATATCAGGACTGCTGATTTGTTTTCCATTGGCTTCAGACCAAGAGCAAAGGAAGAAAAACAAATTAAGATCTTCAAAAACAGTATCAAAATATTTGCCAGTGGAGACCAAAACACTCCTTTTCACATGCTCCTTTCCCTGACAATATTGAGACAGAGTTGTGTGCTCAGAAGGGAGTGACTGCTATTTGCTTTAAAACATAGGCAGTATCTGATCTAACCTCATCCATCAGGGAAGGGCAGCCTGGTGCCAGAGCAGGGAAGGCCTCTGAGTTCGGGTCCAAAGCCCTCTGTTCAAGCTTTCCTCCAGGCTCACACTGAATCCATTTCCAGTTAGCCAGGCTATAAACAGCTCATTTGGTCTAGCCTTTAAATGGGTCTGATCATTCAGACCCACTGAGAGCTCCCACATCAGCAGCCAGCAGGACCCAGGATGCAGATTCACAAGGAGTTTACACTGGAGCAAACTTGGGCTGCCACCAAAACGAGTGGTTATTCCTTCCCCCACCAGCCTATTTCCACTCCTTCCTTTAACTTGGTCCCCTGCAGCTGAAAACCGAGAGGTTTGGTTTTAATAGGGCTGTTTGGCTGGAGGCTCAGCAAACTGACCAGCTGACCCGTGCTCTCTGTGGGATTCAGCCCCTTGAGTCACCCAAGCCAAATCATCCAACTGGAGGATCTCCAGCTTTTGGAAATTCGGAGCATGGCTCAGGCTATATCCGAGACCTTGGGACCGACCTCCGTCTGAAAGGCACCACGAGACTGCGTGAACAGGGGCTTGAATCAGTGAGATGCGCGCAACAGCAGAAAACCAGTCAAATCTTACTTTTAAGCACTTACTAAACTATTTGTTATTAATCATAATTTAATGATACACGACTTTGTCTTTCTTTCCTTGATTCCATCTGGAGTCAAATTACTAAAATTAAAGGTCTGGGTCAAACTGATTAAGAATCATATTTAGGTTGAAAATAGCTATGTTCTCCAAACTACAGACTGAGATGTACAGAATTACTCTGATAGAAGCAGAGCTTCAGCTGCTGAAGATAATCTGCCTGGAAAAGCAATGACCAAGGAGGGCTATAAGAGCAGGCTGTAAGGTTACAACTGTTGTGGAGAGAGTGAACAGGATGCAGTGGAAGCCAGAAGGAGAAAATTATTTCAGAAAAAAGAATTCATGGGGGACAGGTCAACCCGACAGTCTTGGATGCATTCCTTGCTCAGGAAGATTCAAATCGCTAATTTTCTGTGATTGGGAAGAATGTCCTAAAGGCAAGTTCCCCCTGTACTCTTCCCATTTCTTTCTTTTCCTGAGCACTTGGTATTTGGGGAACAAGGTACGGGCCAGATGGTGCTTTCATGTGACTGATCCAGTGTGGTCCTTTTACATTTCGAGGTTACAGCCTCTATATCACAAAACCATTTGTAAAAAGGTTTTACACAACTTAAAAACAAGTATCAGCTCTCTGGAGTTTAGCCATCCTACAGAACGTAATGAAACTCTATAACCTGCTATAAAATTCCCTGAGATATTAAAAAAATAATATTGACTGGAAAGATACACTAATTTTAGACTGGTTTCTCTGCATGTCCTGATTTAATTCCCACAAAAACCTTGGTTTCATCTCCTGCATATTCTGCAAAATTTTTTATATAGGGTTGTGGGTTTTTTAAGGCTTGAGATCCCAAATTCCTTCAGGCTACCTACAGAGGCCTAAAAATAGTAAGAAACTTGAAAATCGGACAAAAGGGGATTTAACACGCCAAGGACATAGTCCGGGGCCGGCACTGAAGGAGGTGCAGTTTCCAAGTGAACCGGGCAGGAAGCTTGTTCACTTTCCCCTGCTCGGTTTCGCAATAAACACTGGAGTGAAAACTTTTGCCTTCCTTGCAGAGTTGAGGGACATCTTCCTACTGCTCCTTCTCAAAAGTTACGTAAAAAACCTGGACTGCACCATTGTAACGCTAACGCTGGAATTGAGCTTTCCAGGGAAAATCACAAACTGGGCTGTAAAGCTCAAAGAGGAAGGAGCCAACCTTCTTGTGAGTGGTTGACCATGCAGAAATGCATTGGCCACCATGTCTCCTTGGATTTTAATGCACACAGGAATCAGACCAGGCTCTAAATACTGCTCGTAAAACACCATCGCTCCTTAGAAAATACAGTCCACCAACAGCTTCACACCTCCTAGGGACTACTCCTAACACCTTCCCCACAAAGCAAATACCAGCACTGGAAGCCCATGGAAGTCTCTGGCTTTAATAGCCACTGCCATCACCACCTCAACCATCACAAAAACCAGATGGGGAGGAGTAGGACCTACACAGCATCCAGTAGGGCTGGCTCATACCGATCTGTAGCAGACACCCATGGACAGTCACACTGCTGGGACCACAGCCTGGCAAGCAGATTTTGCCACGTGACTAGAACATCTTCTGTACATGCTGGACATCTCCACCTAACTGCCCTTGTAGTGGAGTTTGAAATGTCAAAAGAGGTTCATGCCCTACACAAGGCTGTATCCCTCAATTTGATGGCCTAGAGAAAAAAGCAGTCAGAAACTATCCACAGAGGGGGAAGATGGAATAAGGAGGTGGTAAGATGGGCTTGGAAGTGGCACAAAACTGTATTTCAAGGTTTCCATTCCCTAATCCCCTCCTGAGACTTCAATTAGGATTCTTAACAGTAGCCGAGCATGTGGTTACATTCACCTCTGAACACCCACCAGGAGAAGGAGGAGGAGGAGGTGTGGGGAGGGGAGTCTCCTGCAGGCAGATGTTTAGTTGCAAGCAGGACACAACAGGGCCGTCTCACGAAATCTGGATCCCAAGAAGCAGGTTGTAGGATCCTGGGGGTCTCACAACCTGCCGTCAGAACAAGCTGTATCCAACTGGAGCTTGCCTCCCTTCAAGCGAAAATGGGTGAAAATGTCAGCCAATTAAGCTTTTTCCACCTACATCACATCAGCTCCAAAAGCCAAACATGATCCCAGCACAGCTCTCCGGGAAGTCTTTCTTCAGCAAATCTGAACCCTTAATGTTAAAATGTTACGAAAAACAGAACTGCTGCGTGGGTGCCCCAAAGCCACCCTGTGAATATTAATCGCTTGTGCATATTGAATATAATTGTCTCTCCAGTATTAAAAACCTCTCCTTCTCAATTAGTGGAAAGTGACTCCCACAGTTCAATTTAAGGTTTAGATTTGGAAGGAGAGATTTTCTTTTCTTTTTTTTTTTTAATATTTTTATTTAATCTAAACCACGTACTTTTAAAGAACCCAGGGATATGGCATTATAACAAAACACATACGACTGTGATTCCGGCATCTCCTTTCTGTGATGTATTCAAGGATGTGTTTTCCCAGTAGCAGTGGTCAAAAATGACAGCTACCGACAACTTCGAATAAATTTAGCCTGTATAGAAAATACGACGGTGTACATATAGATGAACATGCATGTAACTGTGGCTGGATTCAGGACTCAAACACAAGGGCACAAGCCCATTGCTGCGGTCTCAGACTTACACTGCACTCAGCATTTCCTCCTTTCAGGGACCTCTTTGGGAACTAGACTAGTCAAAAGCAACCTACAAGTGGCCAGCAGGACCTTTCAGTATTTCTAGCACCAGGGCAGGTGAGACTAAAAAAATCATGCAAATATCCCAGCTATGGCTTTCCAAAAACTGAAAAAAAAACCCCACTGGCAAATACAAAACCAGATTCTTGTGAGGATGGGCAATATTGATCTGGGTCAATCTGATTAAGAATCGTATCTGGGTTGAAAATAGCTATGTTTTCCAAACTACAGACTGAGATGTACAGAATTACTTTAATAGGAGCAGAGCTTCAGCTGCTGAGGATGGGCAACAGTGATCTGGGCAGAAACGTCACTCCTAGCTACGCGGCTCAATTAGGTGACTTTGAACAAGGGAGCTACCTCTGCACTGTTAAATAACATAGGGACAGTGACAGGTCAGTGGCCTGTAGGTCAAGAGGGAAAACCGTGTCCATCATCGTATTACAGTCGGCCCTGGGTCATCTTTATATGATGCTCCTGTGGCCCTAAGACATAACTATTATTTTGTGAAATTGGGATGGGGGGAGGCAGTTCAAAAGGCTGGAAAAAACATGAAAGTTTTGCCTCAGTCCACTAAATTGTTTTTACAGCATGAAATGTTTTACAGCATAAGGACATGTATGGCAGGCTCTGGGGCAACATTCAAGGCGGTCATCAAGAGTGTGAAGTCCATTGAGAAACTGTTCAAAGACTGGGAAGGGCAGAGGGAAACAAAATTCCCCAAACTGTGACCAAGTATTGGTTGGCACAGAGCAACAGAATGCCAATTTGCACATTAACAGCAAAGCAGTAAGGCCATCAGCTCTTCATCTCAGCTTCCACCGTCTCAGGTAGGGTAACTATCAAGCTCTACCTCACACCGGGGGTGTTCAGTAAAGGTGTGCAACGTGCTGAGATATTGTCAGACTGGGGATCTGGTACGGAGACAGGTTGGTAGGTTCCCTCCTCTCACCCCATCCAAAGCCACCTAATCAGGTTCACCAAGGAACTAGTCCTTTTACTTTGTGTGCAAATTTGGACCTCCTTTTAGCTCTATCAAACACATAATAATAGTCATTTCCCTAAGCTTGCTAAAGGTAGGCTTGGCCTAACATGACTTCATCGCTGACAAGTATCTTATACCTACTGTATGCTGCTAGGATTAAAGACTTGGAAGGAATTTTGACCTTTCCAAAGCTTTAATTTTGTTGAATTTATATGGGGTAATAATCACTGCCGAGACTCCTTACAGCCACTGTCTCCGAGCTCTGGAGATACATCTAGTGAAACCAGACCCACAAAGTGATTTCCCTGGGTATAGCTGAGGCCTCGCAAAATGCTACGCAAATTTGTGACTTTCACTAAGTGCCTCAGAGGAATCTTCTTAACGCCAAGATAGGCACCAAGAAGAAAAACAAATGCTTCGCTGTTCACCAGCAACACTGCTCTCTTTTTCTTAAATACACTTGAAAGAGGGCTGGAGGCAGCAGTTGCATCTAACAATCTTCATGAAAGCTGCTACGTTCCAGGCTGCCAAACAACATCCTTTTTTTTGCTGCTTCTTGTTGTTCTCCTGCTTTTTATCTTGCACTGCCTTGATGGAGCACCAAAGGGCTTTTGCGCTCACACCATAAAAATACCTCCCAAAATAAAGAGCTGATTTTGAAGTACAAAGCTGCTGTTGTGGGATGCTGCAGCATCTGTTTTAGCATGTCATTTTTATATTTAGAAGCGGCATATCTGCGCAGATCAAGCTCAGCCGGTAAGCCACTCAGCAACCCCTTCCCCTCAGCTCTCACAAGTCAGTGCCAGCCGATGGGGACACACACGCTCCTCTTGTCCTCCAACAGCCCTCCGCACCTCCACAGCCCCGCACCTCCACCGTGGCACGCTGCAACCTGCCTGACTCAGGCTGTCTAGCCTGATATCTCTGACGCTGGTGTCCTGCCAACAGCTAAGCCTGGCAGCAGGACGCGAGCCTGACGGCCTCCGACCTTGATGCAACGTACCGCTTTTTTCTTTTTCTAGGTCACACGGCACGATGTGTGTACACTGCATGGCATATACAGGAGAAACCATGCAATAAAATCAGGGGAGCCACTGAAGCATGCAATCATCTGGTGTGCAGCTCTAACCTGCATCGTCAGACTGTTCTGTCTGTGTGCCCCAGCCATGTTTCTGAGCTGGTGCCCACAGCTAGAAAACAGTGCATGCAAAAAGCGTCACGGCCAGCGTCTCCCATTAGGTGGCTGGACCACCGCTCTGAGAAGATCCAGCAAGCCAGACAAATTAACTTACACTGAGCACAGTATGCCCGCAATATGTACGCCACATGCAGCTTGTACAGATGAACAGGATTTGTAGCTCCTTCTTCCCCCTCTCTAAGAGTAGTCTGCCACTTAACTGTAAGCACAATTGCTGTTTGCAGCGCAAGGCGGTGCTGTGTAACTCTATCAGGCAGAACACAGCCAAGAAAAGCAGGGCAAAACATAATGAAGATTCTACAGCAGCCGTCAAAGCAAAGGTCACAGGACCGGTGTTTGGAGCGCGGGAGGGGCAGCGGATAGAAAAGCTTATCTTGGCTCTGTGATGTCTGCTAAAAGGATGAAGGACGAAGGGTATGACATCCTCCCTGGCTAGGAGAAGCAGCATCTTCTCCATACATTTCCCTTCATTTTTCAGAGTACAGCGGCAAGCATCGCAGCTCGCAGGACTGGCTGTCTCCTGCAAGGGGACAGCACTGTTTCTGAGTGATGCTTTGCACAGATGTGAACACTGGGTAATTAGAAGAGTGAAATGTCAGCCCAGCCAGGGTTTACAATGGAGAGCAGGGGAAACACTCGCAGGTTTCTCCTTTGCTTCCAGCCACGAGAGCCAAGGAGTGCTTGCATGTGTGCAGGCAGGGGAGGGCAACAGGGCAGGGAGGGCAGACACAACTACCGCGCACGAGCTCCCCGAGCAGAGTGATCAGTTTTGGCAGCTACCCTGGGAAAATAAAGGCACCGTCAGCACTGCAGAACACACAGGAAAATCTTTAGCTGGCAAATGCAGATTTATCTTTTCCAGAGGCAGTGAAGAGCAGAAAAGGCCCAAACAGAGTTGCAGATAAGGAATAGAGCAAAGATGGGATCAAGCCAGCTCCAGAGTCCAATTAGTTCAGCTCTCTCCTGGGTACAGCCCCCTTCTTGGAAAGGGAGTGTTGAAGGAAAACAGAGCCTGGAAGAACCTGGAATATCTTTATCTACAGAAACAGCTTAGCAGATGCCACATGTTTCCATTTTACATAGAACAGAACTGCCTTACCTGAGTAGTTTTTGCCCTTCTGCCTTGCATGCTGTTACTATGGCTAATTTGTGGGTTGGTGGCCCCTTCAGAAAGGCAGTGGGATTTCCTGCAGGGCAGTGTATTGTAATTGCTGTAGGAAGGCGCATCCTCAGCGGTAACCGATGCCATCTTATGGCTCCCGATATCCGGGATGTCGGACACCAAATTCCGGCAGTACCCTCCAAAGGCATTTCGCGGGCCTCCGTTGACAGTAGCGCTCGGGGTTTTGGGGGAATACAAGTCACTCATAGAGTTGGCGCGCTGGCAGGCAACCAGCAACTGGGGGCTGTTGCTGGCCTCTGTCCCCCGTGTGGCCTCGGCATCCTTCTCCTCGGCCAAGCCCAGGATTTCCTCGTTGCTCGTTAAATGCTCCTGGCTGAGGTCAGAAAGCGAAAACTCTAGGCTGTCCTCACGCCAGATGTCGGCCGACTTGGAGCGCTTCTTCTTGAAGCTGGCTGTCTCCATGAAGTTTGTCCCATTGGCTGCATATCGATGTGACCTCCCATCACCCTCTGCCAGGAATGGCGGCTCGTCCCCGTAGAGCCTGCTCTCCTCCGAGTCGGGCATGCTCTGGACAGAGGCAGCGGTGAGGACGGTGCTGCTGTCCACACTGGGGGTAACAGAGGAGTCGGTGTGGTAGGAAACGGGCCGCAAGCCCATGTCCACACGGTCCACCCAGATGGGGCTTCCAAAGTCCTCTAGGTTGCCCTCCTGGGCAAAGGGCTCCAGGCCGTTCTCCGCCAGGGACTGGGGGATGCTGGGGGTGCTGCTGGAGCGGGTGCTCACTTCTGAGTTACGGTGGATAATTTTTCCAGAAGAAGCGTGCCGCGTCCGGCGAGAGGCTTTATTGGAGAGGCGAAGGGAGCGGGAAGTGTGCTTGCGGCCCAGGCTGGCATGCTTGTCTCCGTAGAAAGCGTGCTCCACGCTCTGGCTCTCTGCGTTTCCCATGGTGTCACAGTCTGCAAGGGGAGAGAGCGGGGACCATTAAAGGCAGCAACCAAACATGCAGGCAAGAAGACACACGGATGCCCCACTACACCCAAAAGAGGGGTTTTTTTAATGAACCTGTCCCAAAACCTACACCACAGCTTCCACGGGGTTTTGCAGGACGTGCTTTAACAGCAGCAATTAATCCCACAGAATTAATTAAAGGGAGCCAGCAACCGTACCAGCAAACTTATGAATACAACTCAGATAAATCAGTACCTAGGAAAAAGCCAGATGATAGCTATGCTGGTATAAATAAAGAGTGTAGAATAGGGAAGGATTGAACCTTGAAGCTTGGTGTGAACTGGAGCCAGTTTACCACCAAAGTGCACTGGCAATCTCAGCTCTGCACACATTCACTTGACTCTTAGCATTAGCTTGGCAATTCCAGCCAAGACTATAAACTCAAAAAAATTAACAGCTATTGTTTATCTGCATATAACAAGATGCCAAAAAGTAGACAGATATATGCCTTTATCTGAAGCATATATCAGATATATATATACATTTATTTCACTTTTTCTTTGCTAGGAACTGTGAGTTGAAGCACTGAAGAGCAAAGTACAAATTCAACTGTTCAGCAGCAAGCTAATGATAGGTTTGATTTCTGGAACAAAAAAACAGTGCAACATTAAGCAGGTACAGAGAGCCCCACACAAGAAAGCCATATTATGAAAAATAAATTAGCATGAGTGACTCAGACTATACAAAAATAACCTTTCCTTCCTACTCACTCTGAAGCAGATAGCTAGATCTAAGCACTTTGATCTAGCAAAGGGAAAACTGATCTGGAAGGCAGGGACTGGGTTTCTGTCCCCATCTCCGTACCTAGCCTCCTGCATTATTCAGTTGCACGTGTCCTGCCGTGAAACAGGTTTCCCATCCAGCAGATGGGAGTGATGATCTGGATTCAACCTTGAAAAACACTTTGAGGTCTGTGATCTCACTCAA
Source organism: Aramus guarauna (assembly GCA_013400195.1). Taxonomy (NCBI): domain Eukaryota; kingdom Metazoa; phylum Chordata; class Aves; order Gruiformes; family Aramidae; genus Aramus; species Aramus guarauna. The sequence goes on from VXBL01007270.1 coordinate 116,371, forward strand.
CAAATGTCAGAAATATTTTATCAGTAGTATTGGCTCCTTCTGGCCAAAGAGCAAGAAGAAGAAGAAGAAGAGAAGTCAATGCTAAAGTACACGGTCATTCAAAATTAAACAGGAGATCCTGAATTACACACAAGACAATTATATCTAGATACATAGTCCATAAATGTTGAACAAAATTCCAAGGCAAAACGTCCTCATTTTGAGGTATTTCTATTCGTTCTTGGTTTAAAAAAAAAAAAAAAAAAAAAAAAAAAAAGCCCACAA
>VXBL01007270.1:116647-192000 GCA_013400195.1 Aramus guarauna
AAAAAAAAAAAGATGCCCTGACAGTAAAATAATCTGGAGTTTTTAATTTCTTGGGGCAATTTCTTCTCCTTTAACAGGATGCTCCAATGGGTATTGAGCCAGATGCTGACAGAATCAATGTGCTCGTGTATTTTCCCTCACTATCTAAATACACACTATTGCTGCTGCACAGAACTGAATTAGCCCTACATAAATTACGCAGAAAGCAAGGAATCGATTGTGCTAAACACAGGCACAGCAGTTCTGCCGTAGGCTGCCCTGGACACGTATGGTGGAACTGAATTTCTATAGTGATACTTCCGACCACAGTCTGAGGACTGCGCATCTCTACCCTTCTACTCAGCTAAGTAGGTCGTGTCTGAGGCTAAAAATCTGTTCAGTGCTGGAGCAACAGGCACTTCCACAGATATCTGGACATTTCTGTATCTAAAATAAATATAATTGCATGTCAAGTAAACTATACCAGGAAATACCCTACATCTACTGAAATTAATGGCTGAACTCCCATTGACTGTCATGAAACATGGTTATCATGCATTGTTTAGAAAAATAAATGCGCTGAACAGAGGGCAAGTTTTAATCTAAAAAAAAAATGACAGCATTATAAATCCCTAGACAGGGTTTATTATTTCTTAAAAGCTACAGCCCTTTGACATGGCCCAGACTGAAAACCAAATGTCAGCTAGCGTTTGCTTCTAAAGTATTTTATAGCACAAAAACTGCACTTTGTCTTCCACATTGATGTCTAAAACCAGATCTCAACACTCCCCATCTTGCAAAAGAAACTCTCACAGGATAATGCTTTTAGCTGCTTTGATTCTGAGAATCTTGCTAAATATACTTTCATTCGACAGGATTTCCACCAGCTGCAAAGCCCATCAGAGCATGCAACTATTTAACCCCAGTCCCCAGCCATGCAGCCATCACTTCAGTACCTATCTAAGGAGAAAGAGCAGTTTTAAAAGTGCTCTTGAAACCCTGAATGACTGAAAAGTGGCTCTTTACCTTCAGAAACAGAGCTGCAGAAGGGCAGGAGCATCCCCCCCACACCGCACGGTGAGGCCCACTTGCTGATGAAAACACTGGGCAGCGCGGCTACGGAAAGCAGCCCTGTGCCACCACCTTGACGTAGTCTCCATGCACACCGGGCAAAATTTCACCCAGCCAAAAAGCAACAGAACCACAAATGTCTTGGCGCAGAAAGGAGCAGTAGTCAGGCTGCGTCCCGTGAGGAAATAACACTGCTAGAAAACACTCTCATGGAAGGAGGAAAGTCTTTTCTCCGCAGATGGCGGCAGGAATGTTTACTGAGCGATTTCACACAATGAGAAGTATCTGCTAGATAGTGGCAAGAAGTGACAGACTTCAAAGCAAAGAGTTGTCCCTTTTTAATTCCATGGATTGGCACTTTAGGTGAGGACGCATTTGCAAATCCCCGAGACAGCTATCTATCCCAGCAATTAGCCCATACCTCACTCCTGCACCTAGGAAGGAGACTGGAGAGGCCTTACCCTAATCCCACTGATTTCCCCAGCATGACGCTGCAGGTTTGCATGTTCTTCACGGTGGGTGCAGTGGGGCCACAGGCAGGAACAGTGCAGTAGATCCAGCTGCAGCGATGCGAGACGGCGCAGTTTGTCACCATCTCTCATCAGAGGTCATCTCCCCCGGGAGACTCAGGGCACAACAGGCTGAACCCACCTTGAGTGGGGATGGTCAACCCCATCAAGTAAAACTGAGGGTGGCCGCTTGTGGGGTGCCTGAGAAAAACAGCTCGCCCTGGAAGGGACACCCCCCCTACCTTCTCACCCCCATTTTCGTCTTCCCTCTGCATTTCTGGCTCAGTGTTTCCATCAACCAATTCAGGTACTCATGCAGCTGAGTCTGCTAAACCAGCAGAAAAAAACCCAAGGGGGAAGAAAAAGACGGTGTGGGGGGGAAAGACTTACTTTATTAGTTTATTTTTGCTGTGATAGTGAATTCAACTGGCACGTGCCAGAGGCAGCACGAAGGTGCCCGTCTGGGGACGCAGCGGGATGAGGATGGGGCAGCACGGCTGGAAGGCGACGCAGGAGCTGGGGAACGGGACAGCGAGTGGTACCTCCCCCATCTTTTGGCAGCAGTGAGCTGTAAGGTCAGCTCAGGCAGATGTGGAAAGGCAGCCCTGAAAGACGCGAATTCACACTGCAGCAGATGCCGGTGTCCTCAGCTAGCAGGAGCAGGCGCTGGGCAGGGGAGGAGAGCCCCAACCTCCCCCTCCCAGGGGCAGCAGCAGACACCCCCGGGGCAGAAACCTCTTAAACTGCTCCAGCTACAGCTGCCAGATGCTGCCTGTCTACAGCTTAACTGAATTTAGCACAGTCAATGAAAAAAATCTGTATCAAATTAAGAAAATGAGTAATGTTAATGGGAGTTGCACGCAAATGCCAGTAGGACAAAGGCTCCCCTTGTTAGCTCACCCGCCAAATCCAAAGGTGACCATTAAAGACCTATCAAGGTACCACCAGGGTTCAACATAAATCAAGTGTGACATGTCTTGATGCTTTAAACAGGTCTGTCGCGCTTGACCAAGGATTGCGATGCGTCAAAAATCTGTTCTGAATTACTCTCCAAAGCTAGCAGAGATTAGTGCACACAGACCATGTGCTGCAAGTAGAACTAGTTGGAAATTTTTCAGCAGAAAATGTCGATTCATCAAAACCCAAACTTTTCATGGGAATAGACCGCTTTTGATGAAAGGCTCCTCCACTCCAGTAGGGAGAGACTTGTAAACCGAAGCGGGGAGACAGGCACGTCTCCCGGACGAGGCACCAGCTGGGTGACTCAGTGGCTTGCTGAAGACGCCGAAGATCAAGATTCATATCTGCAGCCCAAATCAGGCAAATGAGGGGTGGCAGCTTGTTCCTCCATCTCCTTGAGAGGCGACCTGACCACGCTGCTATCGGCTGCTCTGGGACAGGGCCCTCTCCGAGAAGATTTGTTCCTTCCCACTTCAGAGCAGAGAAAATGGCAAAATTGTGAATGTCTTCAAGGGACCAGGGCCAGGACAGTCACCTTTTAGCCAGCGTGCATGTCAAGTGACAGTACAGGGGTTTGAGTTGTTTGTTTTTTTAAATCAAAACTTAAAGATTGATATCAACAGTAGGGTATCAGCAAGCAGAACAAATTCTGCAGGAAAGCTTTGGAAAAAAAACAGTGTTCCCTACATTAGCTACCCTGGACAGACAGACTGAACTCCAGCTGAACTGCTGAGATTTTGCTGGATGAGTCTGATACGAAAAGGTTACACATAAAGATGATCACATTCTAGATCACTGATTATGGCCCCATCAAAGAATAAATTGTCTTTGAAAACAGTTACTTTCCATTACCTTCCCTTTCCTCTGATATTAAATATTTCTTAAAATAATTACAAAATCAAAATACTCATTTCAACTAAACCTAAGTTACTAACTCTCAAACTTGCAAAAAGTTGGGCCTTTGGATTCCAGAAGAAAATCTGAAATATATTAACTTTCCAACCAAATTTGAAGCACCTCGCAAGACAACAGATTGCAAATTTAAAATTAGATTGTAGTGGGAGGCCCTGGTGACAAATCTTTATTTTTCTCCTGGAGTGGAGCTTGAAGGCTGTGAGAACCAGAACAATGATTAAATCCACAGCGAGCATTGAGCCTACAGAAATAAACTTTTGCTAAAATCTGCCAGCCAACAACAAAGATTTTTACTGAACTCACAAGAACCACATAGAAAAATGTACAAGACTAATAACCAAGTGTGAACATACACATTTTTTTGTAATTAAAATGTGCTTTTTCAAAAGGGCAAGAGAGAGGCTGAAATTCCACACTAAGCCTTTGAGTTTCTCGGAAACTCCAGCAGCATATTTAATTGCTTTCAAATCAGAACCTTTTAACCAGCCATTTCGTTTTTGTAAGCCGCTCTTACATATGTTAAAGCATGGGATGGACTCCAAAAGGCCCTGCAGGCAATTCAAATAAGAGGAGGAGAGAGGGAGGAAGAGATGTCATCAGTAGCTGCTTGATAGCCATTTAAATGCCTTTGTATTGCTAAACGGGCGTAACCATAATCCGCATGCAGCTTATCCAATTTTTCCCCTCCCCACGAACCATTATACAACACAGCAAAGTCCTAAAGACAAATATACGGACACACATGTACCTTCCGAGGCAGTACTGGTGTCCAGCGCAACCTTCCCCAAGAGAGCTGTGGCATTTAGAGGTATAGAATTGCAAATGATACCAAAATGAACAGTTACTGGGACTGCAGAAGCTGTCAGCACCTGCCACTCAGCGACTCCATTACTCTCACGTCAGAGTCTATGACTATATGCCAAAAACCTGGGGAGAAAGAGGGGAAAAAGAAAGAAAAAAAAAAAATCAGACAAAGGCTTAGCAGGAACGGGCTATACAGGAGGGCATCTTCTGCCAGGTCCTGTTATCATCACTTACCTAAGAAACACAGTGCAATACAGCATGTGAATGCTGTGCTTAAATTTGAATGATGAATCTGATGATGGCAGAATAAATGAAAAACCCAGTCAAGCACCATCAGCCCGAAGTACCGAATGCAGAGAGTTCCTCTTCCCACCACTATGCACAATAAAAATCCCCATAGACGTTAGCATGCCCCTGCTGAGGACGGTCTGTCTCAGGCAGGGCTAGAAAATCTCAGATCCGAAAACACACCTGCATCCAAAGACGATCCCCAAGAAAGGCACCTTCCAGTAAACCAGGGTTTAACTTCTGGCAGCAAGTGGGAACCCCACTGCCCAGGACACAGGCCCGAAACTGGAAGACCTCAGAGAAGATTTCTCTGCGCAGACTGTCTAATTTATGAAAAGGGCGGTTATCCGAGCAGGGATTTCATTAACATTTTTCAAGGGCAAATCAGACACGTAGGGCAGAGCATTTACATGCATTTTTGTGCACAGTGGAAGGATCGTTGGGTTAATTGTATTCACTAAGGCGGAGATACAAGAGACCAGTCTGCACCTATTTAGATCTAAGACAAGTCAGAAGAATAGTCCTCAAGTTACACACATGTGTGCACTCGTGTGGGTACCAAATCCCAGTCCTTTCTTGGTCTCATACCACTGGCAAGCTCCCTTGCAAGCACGCCAGCTCAAGGGCCAGTCATGTGAGATACCAAGAACCATACACTCACCGGAGGGCTGGGTGCTCTCAAGTCACCCAACTCCCTCTTCTCCTAGCCAAACACCGGCAGTGAAACATCAACTCAACACTGCACGCAGAGTTTTAGAGTTACAAACTTTTCCAAATGTCTCAAGGAACAAAAAACCTTGGAAGACATTACTGATGCCCTTCATGTTATTAGAGCTGCTTGGTGGGGAAACTGTGATCCTCAGTCTTGGCTGGATTCTCAAAAGAGATGAGAGTCACCGGCTCCTTTCTAAATTAAAAACATTCTCATTTTCCTTCTCCCTCCTTCATGTTCCCCTCTCTGCTCCCCACCTCCCCCTCTTCCCCCAAGCTGTTGGTTGAGATCTGAAAAGCAGTTCATGAATTGCTCAGGAGCTGGCAGAAATTAATAAAATGAAGCTCATTTATATTGAAATGGACTCATTACCATGCCAGCTGCCAATTATTTGCAAGACGGGAATCTTGCTGACAAGCAAGGTCCTACAGGCAAGAGGCTTCCCACCTGCATCCACCGCACGATGAGCAACCCTGCAATGTGCATTCCTCACCTCCAAAGAAAAAGGCATTGCGACCATCTTTTTTCAGATCCGCCTGCTGCTGCCCCAGAAAACTTGTCCAAAAGAAGTAAAAAAACAGACATAGCCAAACGTTATAAAGTTTTCCATCCTGAAGCGGCTGTTGAGGACTTTGTAACTCACTCAGAAAAATATGCTCTGGGCTGAAGCAAACGCTGGTCACTTCTGTGAGAAACCAACTACAACGCTGCCCGCTCCACACACTGCCTGTGCTCCTCTGACAAAAATCATTCTCTTCTTGCGCTCATTTGTTAAAAAGGTGGGAAGATCTAAAGTAGATGTTTACAAATGGGTACTGGATTATCCAAATCCTTGCTGCTTTCCAGTACATCTGAAGGGCTGGCAATATCCTTTGCCATGAGCAGATGAGAAGAGAATCCCTCTCTTCCCCCAGAAGAGAAAGGTTTCTCATTACCCATGGATTCTTTCCTGAAAAGCTTTGTTCCTAGTAACTTTTACAACTTGGGAGAGTCTTTCCCAAATGAAACCAAGTCATACTTTTCAAAAAGAACATCAGATTTTCATACTTCGTTTTGCCACTAATACGCACTGGAATGGTCCTTGCCCCCATGCTCCCTGGTTTACCCCAACAGCCCAGGCTCTGCCACAGCAGAAATTCTGGAGGTCTGCAGTGCCGAAGCAGCCTCAGAAAAGGACTTCCCTCCAACAAAGTCCTGCAAAAGGGGATGCCCATGCTCATCCATCAGGAGGAAGGGCAGAAGCAAACAGAAGCACAGGTCCATGGCTTGCTTCCCAGCACAAAGCCCTTCCCCACACAGGACGCGTTTGCTCCTGTGGACATTTGCTCTGTCAGTGGAGCCTGACCAAGGGGGAAGCCAACCGCACATTCAGACCACTGGTAACTCACCCATAACTGTTCTCAGGGTAGATGGAGAGTTGTAAACATTCACATGTGGAACAGTTAATCTCATTAAAAAAGAAACATCAAATCAAGATTTTCGAACTTCTACGCTCAAGACAAAATAGTCTCAGAGCTGACTCCTGCAAACATACATGCACACACACATACGTATACATCTGTGATGCATGTATGCATGCAGCTATGCCGATGTCTACATACATCAATGTAACTCCTCTTGTTCTTTGAAGGTTTGGAAGTAGCACAGCTGTACTTATTTCATAGCCACAAAACGGCACCTTGAAAAATCAGGCCAAGGAGCTCCCACAGGGCTCATCACACAGCAACGTAGGTCAATCCAAACTGAGGAAGCTTGCAGCCAACCACCATGAATGGATTAAATGAATGCATAGTAGGGAAGCAGAATACATTAAAGGAGCACCTTGTTATTCATCACATCTGCTACCTGTGATTCTAGGTACAGCAAAGAGAGGGTTGACTTTCACATGCTGGGAGGAGTTTGCAATGCCAAAAGATTAGGAAAAAACACTGCACACCTGTTTTCTTTTTGCTTGTGGACACCTGATGTGAACATTAATGGATGAAAACTATGGAAGCTGTAGTTTTCTAAAAGCCTTCTTTTCAAAGTAGAACCCTTTCTTTCCAGCAAGGAAAAATTAGTATGCAAGTATACCCCCTTGTCCAGTGAACATGAAAAGTTGGCTAGAAGGATGACAGCTCTCTTTCAACTCTATTTTTACCTTCTGATTTTATGATGCATCATTTTTGTCAGATTCCAAATGCAACTGCAGATGTGAGATCAGTTGGTCATTAAGCTTTGAGAAGTCCTGGTAAATCTACCATAAGGCATCAGGATGTATATACACAGACAGAAAGCAGTAGTCATTTCATACAGAAACTATTTAATATTAATGAGTGGCTCTGGGCTGCATTCTCCACTCATGATCCCAGTTCCATGCCATTGTAACTCCACTGTTCGATCCTGTCTCCTGAAATGGAGAATCAGGCCCTTTATTTGTAACTGGAGGCCATGCTTTGTTAGCCTTTATTATCTCTAGTTAATATGAATTGCTGCCAAAATCAATCAATCAAATAACCTACCCTGAGAAGAAGGTATGCTGTAGTATGCTCCAGGGTCCTGATGCCCTAACCACTCTGGCTGTTCCCACCCCATACCCCTGGGCTACCCTCCACAAAATGAAACCCACAAGAGGTGGATGGGTGGATGGGTGGATGGATGGATGGAGGCTGCTCTCTGCCCAGATCTTTGCCTGAGAGGGCTTTCCATGATGGGGCTGGGTGCACGCATGGGTTCAGAAATGTAATTCAGAAATGCTCCAAGCTTCCCCGTTCTCAATGTTGTATGTAGTACAACACTGAGCTCCAAGACCAATTCTAGTGGATCGAAGAAGCTAGTTGAGTTTTAAACCAGCGAAAATAAATGACAAACATGTTCCTTTTTGTGTTTTCTTTCTATGACATATAAAATATTATAGAAACCTTTAGTTTGAGAGAAAAACAAATTTTAAACCAACCATGGCTTATACTACCTGTGAAAAAGAATGGCTGCTCCTGAAACTGGAGTCAGACAATGACGATCATCCAGACAAGGCTGGAGGGACTGTCCGCAAGAATTGGCCAGCAGAGCTGGAATTGCAAAACCTCTTTGCAACCGTCTCCCTAACACGCAACTTTCATATCTGTCACAGTTAGGAGAACAATGCTGGGTGATCGCTCCAGATGAAGAGGAGGGGAAAGAAAAATAAACCCACGTTCTCTTTATGGAGAACTCATAAAGGAAAGATGTGGGAAGCCTTCTTCCTCCAGCTGTAGCACCACACCTATGAGAATTTCTAAAGGAGGGGAGAAAGGGCAAAAAGAGAGGAGGGAGTGAGGACGGTCTGTCAGAAGACCTAAAACCTCTGTATAGCCAACAGTCAACCATCCCTAAATCACAGCTAAAGAAAACAAAATAGCACTGACAAAGCACCGTGGGGCCTTGATAATAAATTAATGGAAGAGAAGCACAGGTAGCCCAAGGGAAAGCCCCCTCTTCAGGGTTTCTATATTTATACGAGGGGATGTGAATAATTGACGTGGTTGTGGGTTTGTTTGTTTTTAAAACATTTTTACAAGTATCTGAATGCATTTTAAGTCTTTCTCCTTCCCTTCTCTTTTATTTCTAATGGTGGGAAAATCCCCCTTTCTTCCCTCGGGCAAATCTGCAAGGTTTTACACGTTTGCAGAAAAGGGCAAAGCAGGGAAAGGAGTCTAATTTCAGATCATCAGACATAAGCAAATCTATGGGAAGCCGCAAGGGCAACTCCCTGGAGCCTGTGGGGCAGACGAACAGCAGCTTGCGCGCTGTGTCCTGGGAAGCAGAGGGGTTTTATAACCTGCTCTGGGGAGCTGCAGGGAAGGAGGAGCCCACTTGGCCTCCATGGAGGATAAGAATGAGAAAGGTAGCTACAAGGACTGCGTGCGTGTTTGCGTGCTACTTAAAAAAAGAAAAAGAATGCCCAAAATGCAGCTGAAATAAAAATAAGGTGTGGTTTGTTTGTTTACCTTAAGGTTATGCATTATTGTTATTACACTTTGCTTGAAAAGGGCTTTCTGCCTGTGCCAAATGAGCAGAGAACTCCTGATACACAATGAGGACGGGATGTGCCAAATGCATTAAGAAACCTCTTCATTTAGAAGTAATAAGAAAATGTTCAGACCAGGAGACAGAGCCCTGAATGGATCCATCCAAGCACCCACTGTGCAGCCGAGAATGGGCAGCCGAGGAGGGAGGAGGGAGAAGCGGAGCCAGACACAGCAGATCATGCGCGCACAGAAGAACCACCCAGAGCCATGATCTCCGGCAATAAAAATTGAAACCCTTGGCTTGAGTGACTGGGGAGCCACTGCAGGCAGGATGTGAAGGAGTAAAAGGTTGCAGAAAAAAATTAAGGCCAATAATTAGGGGAGGGGGAATTGGAGAGGAAGCGTTTCGTGTATATCTTCATTTAAGCACAGAGGTAAGTAATCTGATTTTCAAGCAATGCCAAAGACCTCACACAGATCATTAAGATGGTGCCTGAGATATGAAGACGAGTATCTAATTTTAGATACCCTGACTTAAATACCAGGGAGGGATTCCAGAGGTCTATGGAAAAACAGGCAGCAAATTAAACTCTGGCAAAGCACAATCAGAATAGCTTTCACATTTTGGTCACGCTCTCTCTGACGGAGAATGAGGTACCTCACTAAGGTACAAAAGCATTATAGGGTATGCTATATAGTTAGTAGAAAGGACGTAAAAGTAACAACAACTTCCGCGATGAGGCCACAAGGGAAGTATAACAAGGAAAAGGATCAAAGGATGTCCTTTTAAGGTTATAGCATACCTTGCAGAAGATTTGGTACCAGAATCTCTCTCTCTAAGGTCCTACTTTTAAATCAGTACCTCGCCAGATTTGGTCTTCACTGACACGGCTTGCCAGGGCCACTGCACCGGGCTAGGATGGAGAAGCCGGCAGCCGCAGTGCTGCAGAGCAGGGCTCAGTTCCCACCTGGCAGCCTGCTGCCTCCTGTGCCACCTCAGCCAAGCCGGGGAGACTTCCCATCGCTCCTTTACTCTCTGTGAAGCACAAATACAGAGCTCTCATCCACTGCAGAAAAACCCAAGATGGCCATATCCCCAATTTAAAAGGGAACTGGGCAACTCCAAGGAGGAAAGCCACGTTTACCCGGAAGAAAGCAGAAGTTAAACATCACACGCTTCCTGAAAATAAGAGATCTTATTGCTTGGTGTGTCGGCGATGCCACGGCCGGGTTGCTCTGGCATCTCCAGGTGGAAATGTTAGCAGGACAGGAAAAGGCAGAGATGCCCAAGACAGGAGTTCATCCAGGCCAAAAAAATAGGACTACTAATGGGACAACCAGCCTCAGCCTGCACTGAGCGTTCCCGCAGGGGCTGCCGGAGAGGATGGGAGAAACAAAAAGGAGCCCCAGGTGAAGAGGCAGCTGTGCCTCACAAAACTCAACACTGGGAATTATACCTACTGTTTATTCAGAGCCTGGGAGGAGAGGCAAGTGAGCATATGACCAAATGGCTGCTGTTTTCACCTAGTGTGATGATACCAACCGCAACAGAGCAGGTTTCTCAGCCTGGCATTATCATAGTAGAAACCCTTGCCATTTCTCCAGCACGCAGGAAAAAAGAAAACATTCATGCAAAACTTGGCTGGTCTGCACCAGTTTGCCACTGCCAAGGTTAAATTAAGCACTCAGATCTTATCTCGCACGTCCTGACAGAACCTGATCACTCAAAACACCATCGCAGAGATGTATCCGCACCGCAGTTAAGTTTATCTGGGTTTACCGGTTTTAGTCACAAGTCGTACATCACATGTCCTGACCCAGCTCCTGCTGAAAGCTCTTCCCCCGCCAGAGGAACACACAACACCAAAGGCCGCACGTTGGGTGTTGTTTCCTTAACTAAGAGGGGGCAAAACCCATGAGGGATGGTAATCTCAGGGGAAGACACCCTTGAGGCTCCGTGAGTGAGTCCCCACCCTAGGAAGATGCAAGCAGGAGCACAGAGCCCTGCCACAGAGTGGAAAAATGGACTGATCAACAAATGTTTTTGAGAGGAAAAGCCGAAACCATCAAAAGTCAGGCTAAGGTAGCTTCGTGATGGAAAGCTGAAATCTGTCAGCTCTGAGTGTGGCCTCAAAATAAAATGAATGCTTTGCTTTCATTTTCAATGAGGGCATGGGGGAGCAAGGCGTGTGAATCATCACCTCTGAGGTATCTGAGGAGCAAAATTCAAAGAGTTCAAAATGCGCCAGTCAGCAGGACTTTTGAATCCGCAACCCAAAACTACGAGAGAAGCGGTGCAAGCAACCACAGGACAAGAATTTTTGTATTAAAACCTGCGGATCAGGATCCTGCCTGGGACTGGAGAACAAGTGATCCCAGCAAGGACATACCCATCTCTCTGGCTTGAACGGCATGCGAGGCTGGAGAGCACATCTGAGAGACGGAACAGGGAACAACATGGGAAGAAACAGGAAATCGAATAAAATGCAATATGAATTGTGACACCCTACTCTGATCTCTTTCTCCAACAAGACGATCCATTTTCCAGAGGAGTAAAGGGCAGAAGAGATCTTTCCAGGAAACTACTAGTTAAGCTGAAGATGATGAAAACTGGCATAGGAATTATGATATGCCTAAGAAACTCTGCAAAGAGCTTGTGCTGAAAGGAGAATTATCTGGCTCAAGGGATCAGGTTTTTTTATGATTTCAATGACGACGCACAAAGAAAAAAAACGTACCAATGACTTGTGCTGATGACACAAAGCTAGAAAAAGTCACAATACATCAGAGACCTTTTGTATTGATCCCAGAGGACCATAAGCCCCTGACGTGATAGAAGTGACAAAGAAGCAAATGTAATCACAAGATGTACCAAGCAAGACTTGCCCAGCAGAAACCGGATTGAATGCTGCCACAGAAGACATTGACCTCATCTGGAATAACATGCGCAATCCTCGTCATCCATGGCAAAGGTTAATACAGGCCAGACTACCTTCAGGAAGAGCAAGGCAGACACAACGAAGCATAGAGCTTCACTCTGAGAGGCGAAAACAACAGGACTGTCTCATGTGGCAAAACAAGAGGCTGCTAAAGGACGTGATTTATGTTCATGGGCAGAAAAGGGTAGGTTAAAAAACTCATAAATTCAAATAGTCGTATTCACAGTAATTTCATCCTGACAAAACAAGCAAGCAAGGTTAAAATAGACTGTGCCTTCCTCCCGCTCCCTCTCCGCTTTGCAAATGGCCTTGAGATAGGCAGCAATCCCTGGTACTCAGCTGGAGCAGGGCAATCTGCCTAAAAGCAGCCAGCCCCCAGCATGTGCGTGGGATGTCCCAGGACAGAGGGATGCACAGCAGGCAGGTCCCCGCTGTTCCAGCATGACTGGTGCTTGCCCAGGAGCTGAAGGAGCAAGCCAGGGTGATCTCTCTCCCAGACACGTTGCAATGGACGACAACTGAAGACTATAGAAGTTTTGCAAAATAATTTCTTTTGGACAGATTAAACTTTGCCTCTGGAATAACAAATCTGTAGTCAAATGGGACACAAGCGTGTAGCAGGGAGGCAGTTTCTGCACCAGCAACCCCAGTGGATCCAGCTGGCTTGCTCAGGAGATGATTACCACCCTGGATTTCATGAACTGACCAACCTTGGTGGGATCTATGGATTGCAGTTGCATCAAGAGCTTTTGAAAGCTCACCCTTTCAAAAAGTGTGAAATTCAAGCTCTTTCTGAGAAATGTGAAAAAAGTAATACATTGAGGAAGCTGGGCTAATTCTCCATAGTTTGGCAGGCACAATAATTGGTTCAAGTTCTCCTCTGGCTTTGCAAACTATGGTCAATAAAGGCAAAATGTTGCTGCTGGCACACACAAGTTACCTGTAATCCGCGCAAAGCCAGCACTGATGGATGGCCGGCTGTGAGTCTTATACCTTTGAGCTCCTGACATCCTCCAGAGCAGACAGAGCCAAAACCAGCTTCAGTTTTCTTCTTCTTTTGAAAACAATTCAAAAGGTATCATCAGAGCAATAAGAGGTGCTCCTAATCCTAGGTGGGAATTTTCCAGCACCAAGCTCTCACTTTCTCTTAGTGCCTTAATATTTAAATATTATATGAAAAGCACAAGCAACTAATTACAAGACAAACTGAGGACAACTGTTCCAGGAGCATCCATTAATGTAGTAACTCAAGAAAACATCCTGTGAAGGTGCCTCCCACAGAAGTGGAAAATGGAGATTTTTAAGGTCACCAGGCAGAGGACTTTCATCTGGACCTCATTGGTTTTAGAGGACTGACATCCTCTTGGGTACAGGATGGAAAGGAACATGCGGGTGTGTGTACGCATGCAGGGGTGAGGACAGAGAAGCCACTCTATTTTATTGATATATCTGGAAAATTAAGTTTTCAGTTGAAAATAGTGAGTGAGTTTAAGTCAAATCTGTGGTTGCAGCGATTGCTCAGAGCCTCAGATTCTGTCGCGCATCTGCCTAATCCTGCCTGGGAGCTCCAACAACAGAATATCACTTGACTATCGCTCTCCACAGCTTATAACCAGCTCCAGAGTTTCTTAGCTGTCCCAAACTCGCAAACCACATTTCAGTGAATAAACCATTCACCGGAAAAAAAAAAAAAGAAAAAAAAAGAAAAAAAAAAGAAAAAATTGATTGCCTAGCCTGAAGTGAAACATTACTGGAAAGTCACCCGGTAGAGCTATTTATTAGAGAGAGCGCTACAGATGCCGCCTGACTGAAGCACGTTGGTGGAAAACTGCTTACTGTCAGCTCTGGTTCAATGCCTTTTTTATAAAAGAAGGTCAGTAATAAAATGTTCTGCCTTAATATTTATAAGAATATTTTTCTTACCTGTAGCAGTTACTGCGGGGTATAGCCACATAAACGAAACATTATACAGTGCTAAAATATTATAATGTGCTTAAGTGGGATTTTTTTAAGGAATTCTAAAGTATGTATTAGAAATGCAAACATCTCATGAAACAATAGCTGTACCTCTTCAAAAATGCCCAGTTGGTGAAATATCAGGCACACCATCAAATGAAGACACAGTAAATCTACACAGCACTTGATATTTTCAGCAGTAGTGTCATTCCATCATTTCAATGCTTCACATTGGTATGTGGCCCAAAATAGTCCTAAAAGAAAATAACCAGTTTCCTCTTTAAATTTAAAGAGTAGTAGATGATTTTAGTAGCTGAGAAAGCTACTGATATTTTCTGTGGCATCATTCCCAGCCCAAATGAAAATAAAAATTGCAGTATATGTGCACATGGTGTATTTGAGGGCACACTGACCGTATTCACCTATGCCTGCATTACAAGTGAATTATTCAGCCCACCTGAGCTCACAACAGTTCCTGAATTCACATGAATGGCATCTGACAAAGGGAGCCATCTCCAAACTGCAGGCAATAATTTCCCGCACTGTTTTTACCTGTATTGCACACAGGTCCCACTGTGTTACTGGATAAAGTGATTTTTACTCAAACAGGTGTTAAAAGTAGTATCAGGGTGCCTGAATTTCAGTCCCCTTGAAAGCCACGGTTCCTCCCTCCTGTGCCAAAGCCACCAGGAGAGGTGACTCCCCCATGCTGTCCACTCCACCGGCAGCCACAGCCTCACCATACCTCCACGCTGATCCTACAGACCTAGGGCAGAAGGAGTAGCTTACTTTTCTGCAGCAAGTGGAGATACCTTAAAGACAAAGAAGAGCCTACTGCCATTTTAAAAAAGAATTTCAAAGGGAGCCCCTTTAAAGAGGGGCCAAAAGAAAGAAACAAAGGACACCTTTACAATTGAGCCAAACAAAGATTCCATGGTTTTGCAGTACTTGCACCAGCCTTTGCACCTCTTTTTGAAAGACAGTAGTCTGTGTGCTGGTTCAGAGGTCTTTACTGTTGAAGTTTTCAGATCTCTAGTACAGAGTCACCTACAGATGCTCTGGTGACCTCTGGACATTTTGCCATCAGAGACAGTCCTCCCAACTTAAAAGATCATCTTGTCACTCAGCATTGATGGGCTGCACATCCCTTCAAGCTACCCAAGAGGGAAATCAAAACAATTCAAATGCAATTCCCTCCTCCTCTTGTTTACTTGGTTTTTTCCATCCCTTTTCAGAGTTGATATACCTAAATGAAAAGAGGTCTGTGTGGGGGTGTGAAAGCCAGTGTTTTGCACTTTATCACTTACAGTTTTCAACCAACTCAAATCCTACAAAATCTTTGCCAAAAAGTTATTCTCTGTAGATTGTTGCCAGTAGATCAAATGCTGCAAAAAGCCACTTTGCAATGCAGAAATCTAAGCACCGTCTCAAGATTCAGGCCAGACCTAAGTTACAAGTATTTGCAGCACAGCTATGTCAGTCACAAATCTGATGGAGCGTGACCTCTGATTATGCCTGCAGAGGCCACTGCAATACAGTTATAGGAGCAAAACTGTGACATGACTTATAGTAACACTTCCCCCGCCTCCCCCAAGAAAAACAACCTTAGAATAAACTCTTCCAGCAAAAAAGCCGTTTTTTGCTGGCGTAAGCGCCAGCCGCATGAAGAAGCCTTTGTCCCACTGCGAGGAGGCTGTGTTGGTGCACCACCCCGTGATGTGCTCTTAACACCTATCTGGCCTTGCTGCACCCTGCTCCTGCACCTGCCCTCAGTGATGCGATGCCTTTCGCCATCCCTCTGCCAGCCCTCGTGCTCTCGGCTTGCTAGGAGGACAAAATGACTCTTTTCTCCGTTGGTCCCTGTTGCGCAAAATCCGGGCTGCTCCAAGCAGCCTCCGGTTGTTGCGACACGCAGCAACACACTCTCCTTTTTGCGATACTGCAACCGATTGCATCCCGTCTGCGAGGCTGCCAGCTTCTGGCTGTGCCGAGGGTGGCCAGAAACCTCAGGTCTGGCAGGGGAAGAAAAAGTGTCTCCCTCCCCAGTGCTGACACCATCCTTTCCTTCAAAAGGAAGCTGTCGAACTTACACGTATCGGTCTTGCTCGGAACAAGCCGTCACATGAGTGACCCAGCAACCCTCCCACCTGCAGAAAGCAGCAGCTCTCCTAAACACCTTACTTGTGCCCAGCCCAAAAGCCTTAGTGAAATCAGTGGAAAATTAATTCAATGGGCTCTGGATCAGGCCGCCAAAGAAGTAATGAGGTTCCAAAAAGCTTAGCCGAGCTTCCGCCATTTCTGAGTTGCAACTGGAAATTCTCCTTTGTGTCGTGGACCTACTTTGACACCAAAAAAGGAAAAAGGCAAAAAGGAGCAAAGAACAGAAGGAAAAAAAACTCAGAGAAATAAGTTGCTATTTCTCTGGTGTTTCTAAGAACCATCTTCTCACCGTCACTTTTAGCCATTTTCTTTGGCCCACAGACCCCTCACCAGCCAGGCTGTGCCTCTAAAGCCAGCTCCGCTCGCCCCTCTCCCGGGGGCTGCCCCACCAGGGTTTGGCTGCAGGGAAGGCTCCTCCTTCTCCTTCTCCTTCTCCTTCTCCCTCTCCCCTTCTCCCTGCTCTGCCTGGGAGACCTGATGGCCCCAATGAGGATGAGGAGAAGGAGGAAGAAGCAAAGGCAGTGGCAGGCAGCGCTGCCGCTCTCTCCGGCTGCCGGCTCCCAGCATGGCCCCAGGTAGCAGTCCCAGGGCAGCACATTTCACTTTCCCATTTGAAAAAAAAGAGTATGCTTCACAGGAAATTTGCAGCAAGCATTTTGAAAACACCCTTGTTAACATCTTATATATCTATTTTTTTTTAAATACTTGAAATTCCCCCAGCAGATACGTTCAGGCAGGATACTCAAAAAGCAACCAAACCCTCTTGTTCCTCTGCAAAAAGCGTTCATTGCTTTAAACTTTCAAGAGTCAAAGGAAGGCAGCACAGGCTGGAGAAAAATCATCACTCCTTTCAGCCCTACGTGCTGCAGCATCCACTACACTGTCCTCACGGTGACATCTGTAAGGTTGCAGTTAGCTACCAGTTGCTCATTAGCTACTTCTGTAATCTTACATAGTGTAGCAACCAGTAAATCCATTAACTGTGACATTTTTGTGGGATTTCTGTCTGTTCGTTTGTTCTGGAGGCTTATATTTATAAAAGATACAGAAAGCTGACGGGCTCCCTTTGTTTGCAGTGTTTCAGACAGATTCACTAACTTTCAGGGTTCATTTCAGATTTAATTATTAGATTAATACTTATGTACGCAGGCAGTAAAACCCTTTTAAAGATAATGAAAACATTGGAAGAGTAACAACGTTAAAAACAAGAGTGACGCTCCTCCAAGCATCACCCGAAATCCCACTGCAGCAATTAATATGCGGGATATTGTTTAGCCTGACCACTTATCAGCACAGCAGGTCGCAAGGGAGAAGTAATTTAAACCAGCCGTGCCTGCAACGGTTTCGAAATGAAACAAATAAACTACTACAGCGACGGCTGGAATTGTGGTTTGAGGCCGGTTTCTACCACCCGGGGTCAACAGCAAACACCGTGGTGAGAGGTGGTGGCAGACGGCGGGGATGGGGACGGAGGTGGGCACCGGTGCTGCTCACGGGTACCAGGGCTGCTTGTGTGCGGCCGGAGGAGGGAAAGAGGCCGAGTGCCCCCGGACCACCTCACCCCTCCCCGTCTCAAAGCAGAGGCCATGCAGCGGCCCCCGCGGGAGAGGGCTGCCAGCAAAAGAAGCCTGACGCGAAGTTTGGTGCGTCTTATCTACGCCCAACTGTGGGAAAGGAGGAAGGCAGTCGATTATCGCTCCTCACACAGGTTTTAACATGCCTGAACGTATTCTCTGCCTCTTAGGGAAAAAAAAAAAAACACAAAACCACCAAAAAACCAACAACAAACCATGAAAAGGAATGTATAATCACTTGCAGGGTACCTTTCCGCTCCAGCTTGCACTGTCTGCCCCGCCATGTACTTTTCCCCACACAATGCAACTTGCAAAACATTTTACACAATGGGCACCTTGAGCTTTTCAAAGGAAACAACTTCCCGTGGCCCCAGCATCAAATTTGGTGGAGGCCTTTGCTGATGCCCCCCATACCAATGAGGAAAAATGCACCAGTGAAATCTGAATGCGGAGGTTAACTTAAAAAAAAAAAAAAGTGTTTGTTTACATGGGAGATACGGGAAGCTGCAGCCAAATGTGCATCCAAATGCATGCCAGGCTGCTGGGTTCGGGTTTTCGGTCAAACAACTCTTGCAGCACCCGGAGGAAGCGCACACCCAACACGCTGCGACCATGTTTCAGCATCTCCTAAAACGCTGACAAAACCCAACCGGATGGCTCTAAACAATATTGCAACATGGAGGTGGATACACTGGCGGGGAAAAAAATCTTCTCAAGAATAATTGAGTTGTGGGCAGGCAGAAAGCAATGCCAACTCTCTGCCAAGTAATACAAGTGCATCTCTCGGACCCATTCATAAAAGCTGGTGTTTAATTTGAGGCATGAAGCATTGAGAAAAACCCAGCCCATGAGGCAGCTAACGAGATCTGGAGTATTGGGAAGGGAGGGGAAAAGAAAGGGATTGCAGTTAATCTTCCTAACAAGCAAAAACGCTGGGAAAACTCAAGGAAGGTTTTGTGCAGGGATTTATATGCGCTCGCAGGAGCTCAGCAAGGTTAATAACCCACTCTTCTTACAACGCCGCATGTAAATACGCAATTTTAGGGCACGGGCCAACTTTGTAGGTTTATGCTCAGTAGTTCCATTTTGATCTTCCTCCTTAAAACCTGACTTCCAACCACATTTTGAAAAGGAAACGAGTCCTATACTTGTCTTAACAAGTGGCCAACACCTGCTTCGGCACTTTTTGTTTTACTGTATTGTTTGGGGTTTGGGCTCTGTTTTTTAAAGCCCAACCTAACAGGATTAGGGGGAAAAAAAAGGCCTGTAACCAGTTTGGGGAACAACAGAGGAAAAGACTTTATTCACTCGCTCCTTTGTTTTCAGGAAACCTATCCTGACATTTCTCCGTCGATACATCATGAAAAAATGCAAACAGGGGCGGGATGGTGCTTCAAAAGGAAAAGGAACGGCCCCGCTTTGGCTCCCAGTTTCTTCTGACCAAGCTTATATGCTGGGATATTTCTGCATCATCAAGAGACCTTTTTACTGGAATTTCGAAGAAGCAGGGAAAACACAGCAGCGTCCCACTTGCCAAGTGTAATTTGTTTATGCAAGTTTTCCAGAATCCATCTTCTTTTCCCCCATGGAAATCTGATGTTCACCCGCAAGGAAGACATTTAAATGTTACAATACAAGACCTGAGCAAAGCTCAGCACTGCTGTAATGTAAGTTGGCTCCTGCTACACTCAAGGGATGTTTTTATATGAACACTCATGTGACTGAATTTAAGTATTGTTCCACAATGCTACACCGAGGTCGTTATTTCAGATATCACCCTGACAAGTAACTTTATTAAAAAGAAACAAGATTAAAACATTATGCAGAATTCCAGACAGAATTAGCGCCCAATTCAAGAGAGCAGCTTGAAACGTGGATCAATGCGAAGCGAGGATAGCTAGCACGTCTATCAGCAGCGAAGCTATCCCCCAGCTAGCATTTCTTCCAGGGAACTTTCAGATGAAGATTAATGGAGACATGAGGACAGCTCTCAGTTTAACCTGTCAGCCAGTGACTTCGGACTAAATTGAATTATTAATTGTTGATCCCATAAGAAGGCTACTTAGATGTTTTCTTGCAGTGTCTTCACTTAAGATGCTATCCATCAAAATGAAACAGAAAAGAATTTTTTTGTCTGCTGTGGGTGATTTTGCACAATTAATTCATTAATGGAGTTTGAGGGAAATATTCAGGAGAATGCCATATGGTGTGAACAGATAAATAAGATGTCCCACTGTACATATTTTCTAACTTAGCCTGTATATAAGCCAAGCATTAAATAAGAAAACTGAACAACAGTGAACACAGTTCTTAGTACTAACATCAAATTAAAACCCAAAAATGTTGTTAATTTTGTTGATTCCTTTGCTGTGCCACGTGTAGCAGGTTGCCAAAATCCTACAGAAAGGATATAATTCACAAGGACCGTCCTTGTACTACCTGGAGGTATGCAAGCAACCATCTAAAACCCTAAAGCCAGCCTATACCGTGGCACAGGAGTGATATCTCAATTCCACATGTTCAAACGCCTCGGAAAGCTTCTCCGGTGGGTTTTGAGCTGTGGTCTCTGCAGCAGCCTGTAGGAATCTGCGGAGGGGGGACTAGGAGAGCACGGCCACAGCCACCCACTGACAACTTCTAAGGGATTTAGGGCTCTTCCGGAACGGCTTTAGGGATGTGAAAGCCACTGCACAAAAGTACAGGCTATGCGCAGTGGAATGGGTTTGTATGTTTGTATTTGCATCTAGAGAGGAATAAATCAGGATAAATCACATTCAATATCATGACAGCTAACTGTGAATTTTAATTTAGCTGACATGATAACCAAACTTGACATCCTGGACTAGACTGATCACAAAGTTGTGACTGATGTCACAGAAATTAACTTGATGCTTTGCAATCAGGCTTAAATACACGAATATGTTGTTAGTTAGACCAGCCTTAACTAAAACCTCAAAATTCTACCAATATTTTCCAAATCCATTTAGAAACTTCGATGCAACAGCCATCCGTTTTTTCCAAGGCGATTACAGTGCCTTTCATGAAAGAAATCAGGAAGCAATTCTACATGCCAAGTCAGTAATCAGAATTAGATTTAGAATGAGAAGAGTAATAATTCCATTTTTAATCAGGGAAAATGGCAGAAATAATTAAAAACTAATAATCCTTATGGAAATCCAGCTGAAACATTTGTTGATCTTAAATTAAAATGGTTTTGTGTTGGACGAACAAAGAGTTGCATTTAGAATATTTCCAACCCTCTCTTACTAAAAAAAGCACTTAAATTTACTGCATTTTTAATCAAAAGAATGACCTGTAGGACTTGGAAGAAAAACCTGGTACAGCCTTATGGATTACTCTGCTGCAAAGAAAAACACTGTAGTGTTGGCTCCATCAGGACCATCCAAAAGAACTTCATCACATCATTCAAGTGAAGTTCCAATTACTATAAATATAAAATTTTACTAGTACGAAATTTAGATAAAGCAGTATTTTCTCCTTTCTCCTCACTCTCACATTTTGTGATTTCATCGCACTGTCTTAATCTTTTCACTTATTAGCAAGGGATCACAAATATCAACAGGAGGGCTGGTTAGGGTGCGGCGACTAAAACATCCCCATGGGTGTACCCAAGTGCACTGCTCTGATTTTAACCCCGGCATACAGGCTGAGCCTATGGCTTAATGCTGTATTTCGCCATCGCTGCTGCAGGGGTGGTAACTTCCAATAGAGGACCGGTACGGACGGCTGCGGGCAGTCAGTGACTCAGTGCCCACTTTAATTTGCTATTACAGAAGACAACACCCTCAGCTACCTTTTCTCCTGCGCTTTCAAACCAAGCACTCCACGCACAGCTGCTGCCCCAGCTGGATCGTATGGCCCCATGGCTACTCCGGCACACACTCCAAACTCTTACCAACTAGTGGGAGCTTTAGAGCCATGAAGAAACCTAAACTCTGGTCCCCATATAACCTTTTTGGCAGTAAAACAAAGTCACTTCTACAGTGATTTTGCGGAGACGCAGATGCAGTGACATCAATGTACAGGTGACCTCTGCTGCTGCAGCTGAATCCCCTTTGCACAGGTAAATCAATTCCACTGGTGTTCCTGGTACCAGCGGCGCTGAAGGATGCGAGGGAAACTCCACCATAAGCAGGGAAACTCTCACCTGAGGGGTCTACGGATCTCCAGGCATTTCCAGAGGGACGCAGCACTGGCTCAGCCCTCTGAGCATCCTCATACCTTCAGGAGTTGGCTGCCCAACTCCAACAGCACAGTCCAATGTGCGTACACATCCCTGACAACAGCCAAAAGAAAATGGCTATCTGCACTGGTCTACAACAAGCTGGAAGCATAAATAGTCATTTAGTAAAAAAAGCCCCTCAATTTCTGTATGAAATCATGACCTGGCCCAAGCAGACAATTTTGCCTCACACTCTTAGGGTCAAGCTCTTCACATATATTTATGTTTAATCCTTTGAGCACTATTACCATGTCATAATGAAAATAAAGTAAGAGCTTTCAAGTGTAGCTATTGAGACAATCACATTCAGCCAGAAAGAGTCAGAAAGCCCAAGTCTTCAAATCCATGATTTACAGTGAAACAGCTCATGCTATCAGGTAGCATTTCAGATCACATTCTGTACTGCTGAATAAGTTCAACATCATACAATGCTGTCCCATCGGGTAGACCTATTTTCTGTTATTAGCCTGATGAAATAACCTGCAGTACTTAGACTGGGCATGTTCATGTTCCTGTTGTTTCCTTTACACTTAGCACTGTTGCTTATTTTCACATATTCAACAAGATTTTAGGAGAACAGTCAGATCAGATGCGTGGGGGTGGTTTTTCAAAAAAGGGCATGTGCCTTTAGAGCCGAGGCCCCTTTTTTTTTTTCTAAATTTTTAATTTCTAGAGGATTTTGTTCAATTGCAAGCCACAAATTTTGGCATGCAGCACCCAGGCTTTCTCACAGGTTTATTAGTTTATTCAGTTGTGAAGCTTAAACAAAGGCTGTATCTTAGAGCAAAGGTACTAGATTAGGGCTCCACTCTCAAACTTAATTCCATGGATTCACAGGCAAGTATCTTAAATCTTCCTGCATCTCAGATCTCCCTTTACAGATGGAGAAATTACTTTCCTGTATCATTGAAATAAAGTCAGAATAAATCCATTTATACAGGTGAGGTGCTCAAGCAGGTGATGTGGTAGTGACAGATACCTAGCTAGACAGAACGGACTGTGCTCAACACTGCATGATTTCATCAGAGCATCAAAAACCACATCACTTTGCTTCACATAAACGGCGCCTCTAAAATGAAGCGAAAGGAATCATATGCACCTCCTTAAAAGACGATCAGAATTAGTCTGATATACAGACTTGTAGGACCCACTCAATTACTTTGAGATAATATTGTAATAAATTGTAGGTCAGGCGTGGTGGAACATGAATTCCTGGTCTCTGGCATTTATCTGTTAGGTTTAAAAAAGAGAGGTCAGACAAAGATAATCCTCTTATTGCTCTGTCATTCTTACTAGCAGAGACTCTAAATGTGAAATTTGGTCCAGCTTTAGCAATAAAAAATGACTTTCCTTTGCCAACATCCTAAACCTCTGCCTCTCAAGAGCTCCGGCTGGGAGCCTCACTGAGCTCCAGGCATGGTGGGTCCAGCCTTGAGCACCCACCAGCTCGACCCAGCCAACCCTCCTGGCTTTTGAAAGCCCTTCGAGCAGGGAGCCGAGAAAGTGGGCAAGCGGAGAGGCTGGACAGGCCTCCACACAAATGTGTTCGCTTCTGACACCCCCAGAGAATTTTGCTAAAAAACTCACGGCAAGAAGATTTGGTACTTTCTGGTGCAAAGAGGGTAGCGAAAAGCAAGTGCTGCCAGGAAGGCATGAAGTTGCTGTCTCTCCCTTCTGTACCAAAATCCGAGTAACATTAAGATGTGACTAACATCTTTTTGCAGATTGCAGTGAGGCAAGAAATTTTATTGCCATTTAGAGGATGAATCAGTAGCTCTGGGAGGAGTAAAACCTTCTAAAAGCCTTTATCTTCCCCTATTTAAATACAAAATTTTTAAGAGAATTTGATAAAAGTATAACTTTAAATACCTCCTTAATTCCTTCTCATCAGTATTACATGCTGCCAAAACCTATATTCTGATGGATTTGTTTTACTTCTATCTCTGAATAATCTAGGACCAAAGCATGATATAGAAAAGTCAGTGGAAGCAACAGGTGGGCAGAGCTTTCAAAAATCTGATGCCGCTCCCTTAAGTGACTCATTTTGGGGTTCAATGAGCAAAAAGTGCATTAAACTTTAAAGGGATTCCTGTACAGAAATAGCTCTCCACAGCTGGCTAGTCTCGGTAACTTTAAAGTGAGATGTACACTCTGATGACCAGGTTTGTGATTGCTCTTAAAAAGCTGGTTATCTGCAGCTCGCCTGTAATCTTGTCTAAATTACAGGCAAGCTAAGGATGGCCAGCTGTGCTTCTCCTAAACCTGCTGTGCTGAGGAAAATCCCAGTTGGATGGTGGGTATTCAGCCATCTCAGGCAACATGGGCTGGGGAACCATTTAAAAAATAGGGTGGTCAACCCGCAAACTTGGGATAAGCACGGCAAGGTTGGAGCAGGCTCTGGTGGCAAGCAGGATCCGGCCCCTCCGACCCCAGGAAACCTTGGAGCTGAAGCTAGGACCTCATCCCAGTGCAAGGGTGCCTGTATTTACAGGGGCTGGCAAGCAGATCTACGTTCTGGAAATGAGGTCAGCTGAACCCAAAACTGACTCCAAAGGTAATTCCTTGGACTTCTTGTTCCTCTTGTAGACCACAGCTCTAGGCTAAAACAACCTGGGGTAAAATGCACTGGAAATGCGCAAACTAGATGCAAGAAATATCAGAAAAACTTTGTAAATGTTCCTTAATCCACAAAATCTGTGTGTGAGAAGCCATCTTCCTTGGCAGAGGCACTGAGGCACTGAGCAACCATGACTGAACTCTGGGCAAGTCATCGGTGGCAGGAACCGATCTCCTGCTCCGACCACCAGATTGCACTCCCCCTTTCATCTCTGAAGAACATCAACAATGAAACCAACTTAAAAGTAAAGCCTTTGGTGGGGGCAAAGGAATCCAGCAAAGCCCTGAAGGCAGATCAGGAACCTGAAGGTTTACTTGCATAACCTCACTCAGTACATTTAAGTTAGTGTTACATGCTTGTCTCATGAGCACAAGGGTCTACCTCCCCAAAAAACGCTACAGCTGAGAAGTGACCCCCCCAACCCTTGAGCTGACACAGCCTCCACTGGCACCTCTGGAATGAAAGCCAGTCTCCCAGGAATAAGGTGCCATCCCTGGATAGCAACTTCATAGCTCTTGGCTACTCTACGTCAACCACATACTAAAGTGTCCTCAACCTTTTATTATCATGCTATCTCTATAGCTCTGCACATTTTAGTAAATAGGATATAATTTTTTCTCTTAATAGATTTATTTGCAGTGTTGCCTGCCTGACCACCCACTGTCTGGGAGCTGTAGTTTTACTGAGCTCCTTCAATTAACCTTCAAAGACTTCAACCTTTTTTCCCCTGCACATTTGTCCTCGGCACCAAACATTTGTTACAGCACTTCACTGTTTACTTTCACAAGACACATTTCTCTGATGTTCTATGTTGCTGAATTATGCAAAAATAGCATACTCCACTGACATACTTCCTATACGTTTTGCAAGTTGTTATATCCATGTTTTATACGCACAAGGGGCATGTTCTCTGGAAATGCTTTTCTTCTGAGACACCATCCACCCCGATCACCTCCTGAGATGTGGTCATGGACCCTGCTGTATTTACACTACAGTTGCATCTGAAAGCTCCAGCGTGGACTGAAACCGGAGCTCTCAGATGCTTTACAGTCACACAAGGATACGTGATCCTTTGGGCCTGGAGCTCACACAAAGCTGTAGCTGTTATCCGTAGCATCATAGACTCAGGCTTGTCAATTATTTTGTTGCCGTTTATTCCCTGCTGTGAAGCCCAGTGAGCCCAAATGACGCTGCAGGTAGACCTTCCCTGCAAAGCCTGTATTTCCCAATATCCTGCCCCTTCTCCCAAAGACGTAGTCTCACCACCCCCAGCCCTGCGGACGTTTTTACTCTCAAAGCCACGCCAAAAAGCCCTTGATTCCTTTCTTTTGGCTTGCCCAGAAGCGTGAATCAAAAGCTGACTGTGCTAGGTACCACGGTTTTCTCATGCTCCCGGACAGCCGTGTTCTGTTTATTCCCCCCATTACTTAATGTTATTTCACATAAACAGATTCCAGCTGTTTGAGCACCTATGTGGATGTGTAACTTTGCCCTCCTCTGGCCTCCACCCCCTTGCTGCAAAAAGGCTGGAGGCCACATTTCAGCAGAGAGGAACCGGCTGTCCCCCTGCCAGGGGGGACATCCCATGCTGCCGGCTGCGCTGGCAAGGAAGCACAAGGGGCTCCCAGGGACGCTGCCAATGGGTCCAAAGTTTTCATGGAGCTCTGGATATTTATATGGGTTTACCCACTCCAAGTGGCCCAAAACAACTGACTGCATCTACTTCCTCCTCAAAAATCTCCTGTTCCTTTTAATTTCCCTTAAAAAAAAAAAAAAAAAAAAAAACCTACACAACCAAAAAAACTCCCATAAATTCCAAACTTGACGGTATGCTCAGGTAACCATGTCAAGCATAAAGACGTGTTTTAAACAGTAAACAGAAGCTGAAATGTCATGCATTCATTCATATGCCTCCAGGAATGACAGCTTGAAGGAACGTATCAAACAGTATGACTTTCCAAATTTAAAAAAAAAAAAAAAAAAACCAGGCTGGTAAATTACAGTGATTTTTCATTCCATAACAAAGTACACACACAAAAAAGTGCTTCCCAGAAAAAGATTACCAAGAAATCATCCAGATGTTACTAAAGCATTAGGATTAATTTGCTTAAAAACAAAAAAATAAAAGCAGCGAGGAAATTACTCCCACTGGCTTTCTGTCATAAGTTTCATCCTGCAACTTCTAACTGAATTGACTTCTGTATTCTGCCTCGAGTCTTACACCAACGCCATGTGCATTTCTGGTGCCTGCTGCCTATGTTCGCATCTCTTACAGAAGCACCTTGCTAACTCCACTCTGGGATGCCATAACAGTCAACCAAAATGCAATTTTCCTCCCACTTAAGGGGAAAAAAAATAAAAAAGCATTTTCATCACTGCAGCTGTGCAAAGGAAAAAAAAAAAAGGATCCTTTGTTACTGTTAAAAAAGGCACATTAGTCATTCCTAACCAAAACAACCTTTGGCCATGTATTACACATCACTTACAGTGAAAGTCATCAGATGCTTGGCAAAGGTTTTCAGTAATCACTTTAATTCGCTGCATAAACCTGCAGCGATCACTTAATAATCCACCTCCCCCCCAGGAAACCTGGGAGTAGTTAATGCTTCAAGTCCCGCAGCGCTCAGTCAGCAGTGAACCGACTCCAGCAACCCCTGGGCTGCAGCCACGCCGCACCGTGCCACGCAATGCCACGCCACGGCATCCCTCCGGCATCACCAGGTGAGGTGGGAAGGGACATGCAAAGGGAGGCGAGCAGCCTCCCTGCAGCTGAGGAGCAATGGACAACCTCTGGTTTGGGTCTTCCAGGTATTGCCAGCATTCATGCAAAAACCTGGGCACGGGCGAGGACGCGTCTGAGCCCTTTGGAGACGAGACTTCAGCGTCAAGACGAAGCTTTCCCATGACTGGGATAGCCCAGAAATCATCTTCTCAGACACTTGCTGCAGGCACAGAGCTGGCGAGCAGCAGTCGTACGGCTGCATTTTTTTAAACTCAGATTGATCACTCATGTTCACTAATTTCAGGTTCGGAAGTCTAAACCACATGGTTAATGTCCTTCAACACACTGGATTTGGGGGGTTTGGCAATATTTAACTTAATCCCATGTAGGCTGTTAAAATCATTTTAGTTTCTTCCAGCTAGGTGCATCGGTTAATGTGCAAGAAACGTGTCTATCAAGCAGTGCTGTTCAAGTGAATTTTATTTTTTAGTAACCAGTAAATACTCCTCCTGCACATCCCAGACCCTGACCAAAATCCCTCCTGTCCCGACTAGGATTTGGTTCCCTTTCCTGCCTGGGCGCAGGGAGACAGCTGCACCCAGCAGCTTCCCACCTCCCTTCCCAGCGGTGGCCTTGCGCAATGGGGAGTCTTGGAGTCTTTGTCTCCATTTCAATGTCTAAGGGCCTGGAGCACACTCTGAACATACCCTCCCCGCCCAGGTTAATGCAAATGAATAACAAAGCAATTTTCAGCTGGGAAGCAGACAACAGAAGGCTTGTTTTCCCTCCAACTTGAGGATTAGAGGGACTGGGCTGCAGGACCACAGCGCGCTGTTTGCTCACCTGGGAAAGTCACGACATTGGGTTTTCAGAGTTTGCTACAGCAGTTTCTAGTACACTCTGTGAAGCCCCCTCTCACCAAAAACCCAACAGCTGCTAGGGTATTTTCAGCAGCCACACATTAACGTAGTATATGGAAGGAGAGACTGGCACAAGCAGCTCTGTGCATCCTCCAAAAATAGTGGAGGCAGGTATTAATGCAAAATCTACACGCTTTCTTTTTTCCCTCCCACCTCTGCTATTTTATAGGCTTCCAAGCACCGCTTTCTGGCTTCCAACAAAGCGCTCCAGACGAGGTCTGGCAACTCCCCCGGTACATCCATCTGCAGCTATGACTCGCTGGTGCCCTATGCTGCCTACGTCAGACAGCCTGATCTTCGGGGGGGTCACCCTCAGTGCCCAGGACAACCGCCCCACTAGCTCCAACACTACAGGACAGAGACGTTTCTCCAAGCACGCAGGAGGCTTTGGCTCCACGGAGCAAGAGGCCAGTGCAGCAGAACCACCTCACCTCTGCCAGGCAGCAGCGTGCTCCTAAGCCCCTGCCCGTCCTGCCGGCAGCTGCACAGCCCCCTGTGACTGTCCCCATAAGCTGAAATGCATCTGGGAAAAATACTAGTGCTGCAAGTAGTGATATAGAGAAGAGGAGAAAAAGATTTGTTTCACAAAGATGATGCTATTCAAGTGCTGTTTCTGCACTTATTATTCAATATAAAATCCCCTCAACAAGTGAGGTATTTTCTTGCACTAATCATATGAAACCGAGCCTGCCAGTTCCAAATTGTTTGGAAGGGAAAATAGAACTAGAAACGCAGAGAAACTTTCACAAGAAAAAACATTTCTGCCTCTTCAGAAACAAACACAACCGCTCCCACCACCATGGCCGCCCACCAGCACCACCTCTACTATCCCGTTACGTCTGCAGAAGAGCACACCTACCGTGACCTTCACGCATTCCTATGTCCATGATTAATCCATATGCCTGATCTTTTGACAGACCCAAACCGTTCCAAGAAATGTCTCCGTTTGCAAACACTCGTGCCATTACAGCAGCGTGTACGTATGCAATGTGATTTGTGGTCAGGGCCGAGTCAGCTTACGTAGGTACTGCTCATTAGCTGTAACTCAGGTACACCTATAGCAATGCAAGGGGTACCTTGCTCCTAACAGCATGCACACAGTTCCTGCAGCCCAGCTAATGCTTGGCAATTTGTTAAACTCCGTTAACATCGCTGTGAGTTTGAGCTTTTAATCACCCCGTAATCTAGACCAACTCTAGACAATACTAGAAAATGCAAGAGTTAAGCAACTGCTGGTCTCCCATGAGCTAACCTCCCACCTGCCACCCCAGACCTCGCTGCTGGGAAGACCACCGAAGGCAGCAAGGGAGAGCGGGAACCGCTGTGGGCACTGGCAGCAGCGAGACCCCTGAGCATCACGTGAGGGCTGCGTTTGAGCCAAGGCAAGGCTGGGCGCGGAGAGCCTGCACGGGACCGCAGCTACACAAGACCCCTCAGCTCGCGTTGCCCCCAGCTGTGCGCACTGCCAACGACTGCTGGGATCATTTATTTGCTCTGCTTTACGAGGGCTCTTTAAGCTACCCGAGAACACTGCATTCCAACTCTTATTGAAAGCGTAATTGGAAGTCTCAAAGAGCAATTACATTAAAAACATTCTGCAGTGAATCAACTAACTACCCGTTTGCCCACGAGGAGCCTCTCGCACCAGCCCCAGCACCAGCCGGTGGGGCTGTATTTCCAGGTTGTGCGCACGGAGCGGAGCGCCGAGGGAGGCTTCACGTGCGGGACAACACAACAGCTTCCCCCTGGAAGGAAGAGGGGTTCATTAGTTATCACCGATGCTCCCCCTTCCTCAAGTCCTTTGACGCCATCCCACTGAGAGAGCAAACAAGCAGTAGAGAGCAAGCCTGCTGAGCCAGGGAAAAAGGATATTTGTGTTTGTTTACAATTCAATTAAAATTTGAGATGTCGCAACCAATAAAGAGAAAAACTGCATTCTGGTTCTAAAAACGCCTAAATCTTCTGTGACCTATGCCTTGTGAGGCACAATAAAAATAATAAATATTTACATGATAACTTCCTTTTTTTTCCCCTGCTTCTGCACTGTTTGCAGCACAGCTGGGCTAATCCCATTTCCACTACTCTGTATTCTGACCTCCTTAAACAACCCCATGCTAGGATGTTAAAACACTCTAATCTATAAATAATGCATTCCTCTCATCCAGCAATGGATTACTGGGCCATAAAACTCACTGGAACACACTGCACAGTCACCAGTTTAACAAAATAATACTGAGAAAGACATGTCAGTGGGGTCACCCTCTTTCTTGCCGAATTCTTTTACAGATTTGATGCCACAATTGCTTTTTCATTGTTTGTTGGGGTTTTTTTTTAATAAATTGTTTAGGAGCTGGTATTTTATTCCAGTGACCTCTTTTTTCCCCCCACCAAAGACCCTTTTTTTTTTTACGCTATTAATCATCACAGCGTGGCAAAAGACAGGAACCAGCTAACTAATCAGACCCAAACCAAAGGGGGAGCGATATAAAGTGCTCGCTGATGCCGTACGCCACGGGGCCTTGACACACACGGTGAGGCCACACTTTAGACCCGCCTGTTGTCCCAAATGGGGAGCTCCCATTTCTGCTCACCCTCGTCCTCCCATCCTGGCTTCTGGCAATGAGGATGCCTGGACATGCACTGGACCCCATGAGGGGCCAGTCCAGGTCAACTGATCCTGCAGGAAACTCTCTGTATTTTCCTCAGGGTTCATTTTCAGACAGCCATTACCTACAATTCAAGCCATAATGTGTAACTTAATTTAAAGAAAAATGAGTCTGCTCTGAAGACCAATGTCTAGTAGGCTTGCTCCCACTGCTGTGGTGGTGCAAAACCAGCGCCTCTCCTACGCTGCAGACACCAGCAGGAGTACTACCGCTGATTTCCCAGAGCAAAAAAGCATGAAGCTCATGCAAAGGCTTAAATGATGCAAATTTGCGGTTTGGCAGATTTTTTCTGACGAGCATTCTGGAAAAATAAAGTGTTTCTGCCTCAAAACAAGTTGGAACCCTTTTAAAAACAGAAGTGCACCCTTTAAAGAGCAAGTTCCCCTAGGAAGCGCAACCAGGCATGCCACACTTGGGCACTTGATTCCTTAGCTCCGTTTGCCATGATTAATACAGCAATTTTCCACACATTTTTCACAATGCACAGATCACTTTTAACTCCAAACAGATTGGGGAAAAACAAGCAACCCACCGATACCCACAAAACCTGCTTCCTCTGTTCCACAGCACTAATCACATGTGAAAATTTAAATCACTCCCACAATATGAAAACACCGTCAAAGGAATTAATACCCACCTTGACATTGGGTTTCTGGTACATTAAATGAAACAATTAAAGAACTAACACCTCCAACGACTACAGAGTGACTTAATTCCCCCCAAAAGGTATGCATTATATGTAGCCTCTGCACAGGAGGATTACTCATGGCTGATGGGTCGCGGCGCAGCTCTGAATCAGGTCTGAACTCTGCCCGTCGGAAAGCAGGCTCGTTCCCCTCGGGAAGCAGAAGCCATATCCGACATTTCTACAGCAGCCCTGAAGACAGGGGTTCAGGATGGTGAGCTGGCCCCCCGACGGCAGCCAGCTACTGGGGGAAGAGCAGGGCCGGGAGACAAGGCTGCCCGCTTGGTTATTAGCCCTAATGCTTAGTCACAGTAATTGCAGGGCCAGGGCTCTGTACTCACATTTCCTGTCACCAACCCAAGAATTAGGCAATTTAGATTTAAAGATAGTAACTGGTATATAAAATAACTCGGTAAGTGATAGCAGAAGTAACTAGGAGAAAAATGAGCAACTCGATACAGAAAAGCTTCCCCCAGCCCCTGCTTCTGCAGCGGTATCAGATCTTTGGGGAGAGTGGGACCCCACCAAACCCAGACGTCCCAACCTTGCTGAAAAGCATGGCATCGTTGCCCTTCACGTCTCAGCTTTCCCCACCTCGCAGAAACACCTAACAGAGCTCGATTCAAGTTGAAACCTTTCACGGGGCTCATTTTCAACAATTAAAGAGCATGGCAACCTGTAATTACTGAAAATAAAGCCAGACAGCTGGAGAAGGGAAGAATCTTTAATAAGTAACACGATACTACATTTTCTCTGTTAGGGAATTTAGCTATTAAGTCCCCAGCTCCCATTCAATCCGTTTGAGCTCTCGGGGTCTGCAATGAACCCGGTGTGCTTCTGCTACCTGTGAGCAGCACAAACTCTGGAAAAGCAAACAACACTCAAGGACCTGATTAAATGCAACTCAGAGAAAGCAACACCTCCATCCATGCTGTGGAAAGACAGAGCTTAGGAGATTCCGGAAAGCTTTACAGGGCTTCCCGGACACACGGCATCTGAGACAACATGACAACGCTACACACCACAAATGCGTTTTCCCAGCTTTAGCTGAACTTCAGCTGTTCAGCTGTTCTCATTCCCCCAGCCCAGTGACACACAATGCAAGTAAAAGTTAATGTCGTTTGTGAAGCAGCTTACCGCTCATCATCAACAGCACAAACATCTTTGCCTGTTGTATTTCCCAAGCCCCGGCTGCCTGTAACAGAAAGGAGGAAGCGCCAGCGTTTCATTCCCCTTCTGCTTCAGAGTGGGTGTAACTTGTTAAGTTTCATGCTAAGATGAGATGGGTCAATTGGGTGTGTTTGAAGGTTTGGGTTTTTGCCATGTCTCCCTCCCTCCCTCCCTCTCCTGATTAATTCCTCCCGTCACAGGCTTCAGATGAGCTGTCACTCAGCCCTGCTGGCTCCTGAAATCTGAATTCCTAAGGACACCCCTCCGGGGTGACTTTAACTCACCAGCCTAGCGCGCAGCGAGAGAAGCCAAGCACTAAACTACCCCGTCAACCCACAGAGGTGACTTGCACATCAGCTACACATGAACCAGCCGTGTGGTCCCCTTCCTCACCCTGCCCAACTGCATCGGCGTTGGCATTTCGTTGCATTTTCAGGGGGCAATTCACCAGCAAGATATAAAATAAAAACAACTTCTGACCTACTCTGTGCCTTTTGCCACTGCCCTCGACTCCCTTATGTCCCAGAGGATTTCTCCCTGAACAGTGTTTCTGTAGAGGACGCGCATTCAAAATGGACGAGCAATTGCCTCCCACTAAGCTGTCCACAGGTGCAAAAAGCGTTTGCAGGATCAGGAACTACAGGGATTTAAAAATTACTCATGGATCTGGTTTTAATTCATTCACTACTTCCACGTAACTGTCTCTGGATTAGGATTTGAGCAGCATCGTCCTTAAGACCAGGGTTGGTTAATGGTTGCTATAAATAAGAAATACCAACACAAAACCTAAACCATCTGTGTTTATCCCCCAACTTCCCCCACCTTCACTCTCCACCACTTATATTGGAGAAGAAAAACAGGTATCAAACTATTCTTGGAATGAAGTAGACAACACAGTAAATATTTTTTACAAACAGAAATCAAATTAATTAAACAAATTAACATTTTACAACTCTGTGTGATACTGCAAAAATACAGAGTATTAAGAAATAACCATATCCTTTGCAGTTCTGCCCTCTGCAACCCAGCAACGACCAGGAATTGGGAAAAGTACAAAACTATTAGGAAAAGAAAAAATAACATGGCAAAAGGTATGTGCAGGAGCCCAGTTCTCCCACAGGGTTATATGCACAGTTGTGCATGCAAGGATTAAATAGCTGTAAGTAAGGCTGTGGGGGCCCACATGCCCGGGTGCTATGGATGCTCGAGGAGAGGAGGGGAGGAGACGACTCTATTTTGGGCCAGCCAGAGATGAGATAGTTGGAGAAGTGATTTGATGCAGCACAATCGTTCTTACACAGCCCATTATCAGAAACAGGCAAAAAAGCAGTTTCCTGGTACAGCAGTTTTAGCCCTCCTCAAACAGCAGGTTTGGATCAACTTTACATCTCAGTACCTGTAGCGTCAGATGTTTCCGATATAGATGCCCACGCTTAGAAAGCACCAGGTCCCTTCTGTGACTGCAAGCAGTCCTGATGATAAGCACCGGAGTCCTCCACCTCAACACCAGAAAAGAGCTAAAGGAGGGATGGGACCAGACGTACTGTTTGGACCAGAAAGCACTGCAATGATTGATTCTTAGCCTTATGGTTAATTTAAACATCAAATGAGCAAAGCCAACAGCTCCTATTTGCGGGCCAGGCAGGAGACACAAACAGGAGAATGCCAAGGGGAGCAGACTGCCTCCTCCAGAAGTTTTCGGCTTGGTAGCTAGCAAACCCCGAGCAGGCAAGCAGGTTTGGCGAGCTGTGAGTGACTCAGAAGGCGACGGGGGCTGCTGCTACCTGCCTGCGGGTTCACTCGGGCACGGCCAGCACTCGCCATCTTCAGCCCATTTGAAGAGCCCAACAGGCAGAGCCGCGTTCAGAGCTCCAACACCACCCACCCCTAATCACTCCCATCAAAACGGCTTCACCATTATGCGGAAACCAATGTGTACATATACACAGGCGTGCATGCACACAAGCTCCCATAGATACAAAGCAATTACGCTCCAGTCCTAAAGGAGGAACATATATGCTTACTATGACAGATTGCAAGTGATTGTCTGAAGCGTTTTTCAACTTAAGAGGACTAAAGGAGGCATCGCACACCCTTTTGCCGCCAGCACCAGGTTGATTTGCATTCTGTCACAGCAGTTTGGGGCATCTTTTCCTGCTGGTTTGCTGCTACCTATAGAAAATCCTTGGCGTGGCCAGGACGCCCAGGAAAACATGAATTACGTGTGCCCTCCTCCCTGTAAGAGCTGCTTTCAGAAAGCTTCAGACAACGATGGCATAACTCAACAAGTCCCAAGTCAGTCTAACCACTGGTGGATTTTAAATCAGTGCAGATGGATAAAAGAAAAGCAGTGATTTCCCCTTCCCATCGTGACCCATAGCACTGGAGCAAGAAACAGCAAGCAATAAATAGCAAGCCTGATGTATGGAGAGAGATGCACAGAATCCTCACGGGTGCCATCACGTAGCTAAGATCTGGGGGTTTTGTAAATACACCACTTGATTAGGTTGATCTGGTTGTGGTTGCAGTCCTCAAGAGGGGCTGGAGGGAGAGGCAAGGGAAGCCTTCTCCCCAGCCGCGTACCAAGCAACCTACCCTCCTCCAAAGCTTTGCTGAGAAACGAGACGATGGCCTTCAGGGAAGCCGGACTGGGGTGAGCAAGCCGCCATGGTCCAGGCTGCAGAGAGCAGGTGGCCCTGGCCACTCGGGGAAGATGTGGACTGGCCAGCTGACAACAGACTCGCCAAGAGCCTTCCCGGGCAACGCTGCGGCTTGTCAGCTCACGCCTGCCCGCTGCGGGAGAACAGGCATTTCCAGGACCCGGCCCCGTCACCCCGGCTCGGCTGACGCATTTGGATACACGCCTTTTGATGTGGGCTTCCTCTGAAAGCTCACGAGCCAACTTATATAAATCTTAATGATCTCCTGCATTAAGTGAATAGCAAAGACCTACTGAAACCTGTTTTCAGACAACCTAGCATATTCCACCTGAAATAGGCTGGAGACAACCAGGCCAGCCGCTGAGCTGGCCAACTGGAGGGTACAGCACCTCCAGGAGCCGGAAGAAGTGGCCATCGACTAGCCCCTGTGGCTGGAAGAGGGCACACATTTACCGTCCCCTTCTCAGCCGAAGAAAGATGACACCACTGGGAAAAGCCCCTTTTTCTTCCAGCGTCAGCAGGACAAATCCCAGCAACCCTCCAGGGAGTCCAGAGGCTCTCACAAATATTCAGCTAAGAGGTGGAGAATCCTCCTCAGAGCCTGGAGGAGAAAGGTCCCGACAACATGGCATGGTGCACTGTAGGACAGCACCTCCTCAGCTGTGAAAGGAGGGGAGAGGGACTCCAATCAGAGACAAGCCAAGTCTGTATCCTGTGTAAAGGTGTTTTTATCAACCCTAATTAATATCCCGGGCTTCTCACACCCTGGCACACCTGCTAATTAGCACACAAGAGTTAATATCATTTTAACAAGGTATTATCACTTTGGGCAGAAAAATGGTTGGGAGTCACTTCAGCAGTGACTCACCCTGAGCACAGCAGCTAGGTAAGATATGAAGAGCATCGGCCGCATTTGCACGGGGCTACACAGACCGTATCACTTTAACTATGGCTTGCTTTACAAAGCTAAGGTGCTTCAAAAATTCATAGTTGTATCATAGAATCATAGAATGGTTAGGGTTGGAAAGGACCTCAAAGATCATCTAGTTCCAACCCCCCTGCCATGGGCAGGGACACCCTCCACTAGACCAGGCTGCTCAAACTATCTGTCTTATTTTCCACCTGTGCAAACAGATGGCCTTGGAGAAGCATCTTGTCTCCATCCTCTGGAAAACTGGAGCCACTCAGGTCTTTCTTCAAGTCCTTGTAGCCATGGTGGAGTTTCTAATGGTCCCAGCCATCGTGATTATCACCTGCTTTGGTCAAGCATGTTTCAGGACATGACCCAGGGCCCACCAGTCACTTATCATCTGCTGGGAATGACCCAATACCAGTTTTGGTGCTACTCCAAACGTCCCATAACCACAGACCAATCTGGCAGAGCACACAGGCACTGCAGCACGTTACTGAGACATTATGTTCCTTTTTCACATAACACTGCAAACTACAACCTACAAATGCGACCTGGGCCTTCAAAGTTCAAGCCAGCCTTTGCATATCACTGTGGATGATGTGGCCAAGCTGTGCATTGGCTTTCACCCTGGTAACCCACCTTTCCTGGGAGTAACATCCACGCTTGTGCCTGTGCAGCCTCACGGATCTGGCAGGAGAAACTGTGATGACTAAATACTGCTAAAGCAAAGGGTTGTCTCTGTGTAGCTGGGGACACCATTTGGCTCAAGCCATCTTATACTCAATGGTAAATTGAGGAAGAAAGTCGATGTAGGCTGCATTTATTACTTTTTTAAAGCCTCAGCTTTCAAACTGGATCTCTGTGATGTAGAAGCTCACAAGAGGCCACTGGTGGAAAACTGTCACACCGCCATCAGAACCACTTCAACCCCCTCAAACTGATGTTTAACGCTACTTGCCTTCACTTTGTCCAATAAAAACCTGCAAACAAACCCTTGGCAATTAAAGAATGTTAACACCATGAAAAATTATACTAGATTGAACATATCCATACTCCCCGTTATCAGAAAGATTTTCTCAGCCTCATGTTTCTAGTTGGGATTAGGAAAGGAGCTGTGAAAGGCAGGTATTGTTCAGCCACAAATAGTTCCCTTTCAGTCTCTAAAAAAGTAAGCTAATGAACTACAGGGTTGGTTTTTTTTTTCCTTTGGAGAGGTCAACAGATATATCAACTCATGGGAAAACCGATCCCCGTTGTTACACTGCAAGGGTAGTTGAAAAAGGTTTCTAATGAGGGAGTGGATGCTGGCAATGAACCAGCAACCCTTGCCTGCAAAACTAAGATGAATGACCAGAGGCATGAACGACCTCTGGAGCAAGTACAAGCTAAAATTTAAGGTTTGCATGTCATCGCGCTGCTTGTGGCTAGCAGTTCTCGCACCGCCTTTGCAGCGTGTACGCAGGCACATTGCTCACAGACACTTGTGGCACGTAGCTTCATGGGCAAAGGTAGGTCCCCTTCTCTTTCCTGGGACTGTCCAGGTGCGTGCAGGTAAAGCACACACCTCTGTGTATACAGGATTAATATCTATAGAAGAGGCCTGCTTCTAGTCATCTAGCCTCAAGAAAATACCCGCAAAGGTGAAGCTCTTCTGGACACGCACACAAGCATGCATGCACACACGTATCTGAAGTCACTACAAGCTTCTGCACGTCCCCAGCACTGGGATGTTTTTATGGGGTCATCTGGCTGCGCACGGTGGCTCCAACCCAGCCCCCCTCCCCAACCGCGGAAGCAGGTACCGCTGCGACACCCCGTGTTGCACAAGCCTCGCAGCAGCACCCGTGAGCCCATTCGGTCCTTACCGCAACTGCCGCATGGCACAAGAAGAGTCAAGAGTTTAGCGCAAGCCAGAGTTTAACGAAACAGGGGCTGTTTCCTTTTTTGATGAGCAGGCTCGAGGAGGAACATTTTATTCAAGACCTCTAATCCAAACACCTCCTCTCGTTTCTTTGAAAGAAACTAGGCGGTAGCTGCTGTCACTTTCATGCTGCGATCTGACACGCTTCCACCGCATCCCTGCCAATAGTTTTAATTTCGTTGAAAAAATCAGCTCAAAATGAGAGTGACAAGCTGTACGCTGGTGATGACGCTGTCAAATGATGGATATCGTAGGTTTATATTAGTTGTCAAAATTTTTCAACACTAAAAATAGGTATCACAAGCTTTTGGATTCACCGCATTGAAGTATCAAACATACAGGATATTCACACCTTCAAAAGAGCCCAACGCCACTCAAAGCAATATGTAATGTACCACAAAGGTCTCTGAGCATTATTTATTTTAAGGAAAAACAACACACTACTGTATGAAATCTCCTAACAGCTCTGGCCAAAGCAAAGACAAGATGCTGCACACAACATGAAATACAGTAGCACAAGATGGGGTGCAAGGAAAAGGAAAAGGAAAAGGAAAAGGAAAAGGAAAAGGAAAAGGAAAAGGAAAAGGAAAAGAGCTTTAGAGAAGAAGAGAAAAAATCCTGCATCCTGTTATCCCAGCTCTTGGTCCAGATCCCACCAAAAAGGAGGGCAGAGATCTTCCCACGGCAGCTCCTCCTTTCCCCTCCTTCCATACCTCATCTGCCCCCCAACCAGCAAGAAAGGGCCCGGAGCCACAAGGCTGAAGAAGGATAGGAAAGCCCAGGAAAAGCAAGTAGGTTGCCAGAGGGCTGACATTTCCATTCGAGGGATTACTTCTCTCCAGGAGGCAACCCACTGACGGATGCCGGCCAGGCAGCAGGTTGCCAAAGGGGATGTTGTTTTTATGGGTAAGACGGCAGAGAATTGGGGGGAAGAGAGACCATTTACAAACCAAATCCAGCTTATTTAGTCCCTCTAAGTCACTGAGATGACTAGCACAGGCAGAATTGTCCCTATATTAGGCCAATATTTATAGCAGAAAGAAAATGAAGCATCATAAGGAATTACTAATTAGATGTTATCATAACACTGTGTAGAACTGAAGCAGCACTCCAATGTGCTTTATAAATAATTAGCAAATTAACTTTCACAACACCCCTGCCAGGCAAGTATTATTCCCATCTTCTGCACGGTCAAGTGGAGAGCGAGTGGTTTGCTCCCGGCCATAGTCCTTGAGCAGAGGCAGGATTACAGCTGATGCCCTGGTCCCCCATCACTAACACCTGGTCCGAGCACAGCCTGCTCACCCAGGGTGAAATCCTGACTCAAACCACACTTGTGTCAAGTTAGCCAGAGCACCTGACCTGCAATCTACATTTTTGTGCCAACGGTGAGAGGACAGAAGATACTTGTCCCAGTATAAAGCCCAACAGTACCGAAAAAAGCACGGTAGTACAGTTTGGTTAAATCTACCGAAGTCCATGCTGCTGCCTTATGGAGAGACTTCAACCTACAGCCACGTGCTCTCCTCCTGGCACATGTACCGGTGCTCGTGGCAGGGCTGGTGGCTTGCTGGTTCAAGGGACAGCTTGGGGTGAAAACTGGCCCCACTGGCAAGAAAAAAANTGGGGTGAAAACTGGCCCCCCTGGCAAAAAAAAAAAAAAAAAAAAAAAGGCAGCCTTTGGGCATGTGGATTCCCTGATCTGTCTGAGTACAGAACTGGCTGAGCACAGGGATGGGACATCAAAGAGTAAGAGGGAGCTGGGAGTCCTCTGGTTACACCTCCTGTATTATCAGACCATGAGCCACACTGCTCCTCCTAGACCTCTGCTCAGTCCAGCAAGCAGGGGCTTCTCAGTTACCATCCCAGCCCCAGCCCACACACTTGCCCTGGCTGCATTTTTCCAATGCCTTGCTACTGGGATGAAATGCACCTGCAACCATGAACTCGGGGCTCGAACTCAGGAATTCAGGGCTGACTGAGCAGCTGACCACACATTACCTGGCATGAGCACGACTCCTTTGACTCTAGGGATAAAATCCAGCTTACACCAGCACGAGACCAAGATGCATCCTCTTCCCTTGCTCACAGGAGGAGCACTGCAGACAATGACACACCAAAGCCCAAAGTTTTGTTCAATAGCCCAGTCCCTCCCAGTCTCCCCAGAGGAGAGTGCCTTCTCACACCTCATGGAGAAACCTCTTCACCCGGGGGAGGCTGTGTGACAGAGACTGCTCCAGCCACAGAGGGACCCCTGCCATTCTCATCCATCCCTCCCACTCTGCCTGAGGAGACTACAGCCTGTGCATCTGCCATCCTTCCCCCAGAGCACCCCCTGCCCCAGCAGCCAGAGGGGCACCATGGGCAGAGACAGCATTGCTGGCTCCCTCCAGCGCTCACCCGTCCCTTGGGTGGAGAAAGGCTGACCGCAGGCACGTGCAGGTGAGGCTCCGTGGGCTCCTCATGCATTGGGAGCACAAACCAGGGGCAGGGGGAAGTCCTTCCACCTCCAACAGATCCAAAGGACACAACTCTGAGCCCCTTTCCAGACTTAGCCAGGAGGCAAACTCAGCATGCAGCTTTAAGCATGGACTATAAAGGTGCGCTAACTCCACCGGCACAACAGAAAGCACCCTGCCAGTATTTCTTCTGCCTGCGCGCTGCTTCCCTGTGCATCCAACTCTCACCTTTCACTGGAGCAAGCAGGCTACCACAAGTATCCTTGCTCTCTCGGCAGCATCAATGCCGTCCGCACACACTCTCCTCTTGTCACTGCCACCTCCGCCCTCGCTGTACAGGGATGATTTGCACATCCAAAGCCATGACTCTCTCAACAGCTCACTGTCTAGCAGTGGGAGCAGGCAAGTCAGGGAAGGGAGTAATCTGACCGACAGGACACACAGGAGAATGAA
Source organism: Aramus guarauna (assembly GCA_013400195.1). Classification (NCBI taxonomy): domain Eukaryota; kingdom Metazoa; phylum Chordata; class Aves; order Gruiformes; family Aramidae; genus Aramus; species Aramus guarauna. The sequence goes on from VXBL01007270.1 coordinate 157,930, forward strand.
GAGTTGCGGAGGCGAACGCATGTACTCTGCTTCTCCAAACTCTCCCCAAAAGCGTGCAGTGAAATCAAGGATGCTCTCGCACAGCTGCCTGCATAGCCCAAAGCAAGCTTTGGGAATGAGGCCAGCTCAGAAAGCTCCTGCTGCAAGCCTTCACAACGCCTTCCCACCACCGGCCATGCTGCAGACTGGACCATCGGGCAGATCCAAGCTAAAGGCACAGTTTCCCAATGGCTGGTCCTCCCTGGGAAATACTCAGAGCGCCTCACAGAAAGAAACAGCACAGAAGCATCAACTGCTGTTAGTACTTTCTGCCAGATACATGTTAAGAAAGTAGGCAGACCTGCATCTCTTTTAGATGTGCTGCATAAAAATAAAAGATGCTGGTTGACCGCATGTGTTCTCCTTTTTAGAAAACAATCTCCAATTTATTTCTCCTCTTCTTTTCAAATCTTTACAGCCAGATCATAAAAATTTCTCTTCAGTGTCACCTCAATGAAAAGAAGCCCTGACCTGCTCCTGGGACAAGAGCACCACACGGGAATCGCACCGTTCAGTTAATACCTCTCTCCTAGGGGCCCCGACCTGACACCCCTCACTCACAGCCTGACCCAAAGCCCTCCGACGTGAGCAGAGATCTTGACTTCAGGTTCTGCCCAGAGGGCTACCACCACTGACTTTCACAGGATGACTCGAGGTTATAAACACCACAGCCGGCAGACAGGGCTGGCCCAACTGGACTTGTGATCCCCCAGAGGTCTCACAGAGATTAAAGGAGCTATGGCTCTCTGGTTTGTGTCTTAGTGCCATCCCTTTTTCTCCTGTTCCGTTAACTTGTTCTAGTTACTTTAGAGGTCTTTTACCCTTTTAAAAACCCACATCGAGTTATTTAATTGAAATAGTAACACAATTTTATCAGGAAGTATACGCGATTTTTCCACTTTTTCTGTTTACACTCCCCTTGCTGATTGCCATGACACAACATCTCATAGAACTATACTTCGATCTACTTGTTTGCCAGTGCTGCACCCTTCACAATGAACAAACCTTTTATTTCAAGGCATAGTTTGTATCCATCTGCATTTGCTGTCAGGCATCCATACTGGAGGTGCCCAAGCCAAGTCTGGGTACACTGTGTTACAGTGGCCATAAAGTGAATTGCTGGCAGTGCTGTTGGCATATACAGAGCTCTTCACCATGAAGATGCTCAAGTTGAAAAGTGAAGTGGGATCATGTTTTCTAGAGAGGTTGTGCAGGCTCTGTCCTCGGAGGTTTTCAAGATCTGCCTGGAAAAGAGCCCTGAGCAGCCTGGTCCGATACCAGAGCTGGCCCTGCTTTGGGCAGGGAGCCAGACTAGAGACCCCCACGTGTCCTTTCCCACCTGAGCAACTTTGACTCATTGATCCCAGGCTCAGGGGCACCCTCCCAAACAATTATCAATCAAATGTCTGGCAGAGAGGGAAAAACTCCACATCAAGAGGAGATGAGCCTCTCATCAGTGTTGGGTCCACCCAGCTACACTGCCTTGAAGCGTCCTCCTGGTTCATGGAAGGGCTTGATCCAGTCAAACCATACCTATGACCATGACGGCTGGATCCTCCTCCCCCCTCACCGGCTGCCAAACATGCCTACCAACCCAGCTCTAGGGCCAGCCACGCCATCCCCAACCTGTTTCAGTCCAACAGAGCTGAGGACACACTTAAACCAATAGGTCTCTGCTAAACTGGACAACAGTAAGTGCCAAAATGGCCGGAGCACTCACAAAAGGGGTTTCCCCAGCAAACCTGAAAGCCACTGACTTCCAACAGAGGTTTACAGTATTACCCAGTGGCAGCAGGATGGCAGCCTCCTGTGAGTCCATAGCAGTCTGCCAAGCACTATTTATACCCTCATTCCCAACCCAAAAGTGAACAAATTTGGGGGATTTCTGTACATAGCTTGGAGGCCAAGAGCAAAGCGTGGCAGACGCATGCTATGATAGGATAGTATTAAGAAACGCCACTGGTGCATTTTGCTTTGAAAAGCATCAAAATTACAGGAAATAATTCAGACTCCCTTTATTAAGAAAACAAGAAACTGAGAAGCATGACCAGGAAACGCTGTTTAAAAGTTGGCTCTTTTTCATGGTTAGCAGGCAAGGAAAGGAGCTGCAGAACAAGAGCAGACAGAAAGCATGAAGCAACTGGGAGTGCCTTCTCTGAATTGCAATCTGAAGTCTTTGACTTTCTTTTGATACCATTAAATTTAAAAGAAAATAAAGAGTCTCCAAACCTTGTTCCAAACTACTATTTGGAAGAAGCCCACCGCTTGTTATGGATAAAGTAGGCAGAGAATATATGGCTTGTGATACTCAAACAACAGCCCTGCTCCTGCAAGCTCAGTCCTGAGTATTTGCAAACCAGCGGCAACACTGACAGACAATACATATACACTGGTATATGTTCATGGTGTTACACGCTCACCTTTGGAAGACGTGCATTAAGGTCTGACCTGAGCCTGCTGCTTCTAACTCCATTGCACAAATGTCTTTTTGAATGCTCAGAGATGCGTAGTTTCTCTGAGTGATCCCTAAGACTAAGAGTTCATATACAGATTACCTGCTTAAGCAAGTTCAAGGGCAGAAACCTGGTCTTTTACTGGCAAAAGCCTGGTACTCTGAAAATCACAATTGTTCTATAACTGCTGATTAATTTTCCTCATTTGCACTTTTTTTCCCCCTCTTTTAAAGTCCTGCCTGTTCCTTTTATTTCTTATGAGGCTTTTCAGTATTTGTCTGTTACTTAAACATTAAAGCCTGATCTGTGATTAAACACACCATTTGTGAGGCGGACTGCAATGCTGCTTGTTGTCACTGTTCCAACTGTAAGAAGCTCTGGGAGATAGCAGCGTCTCAGGGTAGATCCTTCTCTGCATAAGTCTGTGTGACCAAAGATATTTCTCACTCTCTTCAATCCCCATGTCCCCAAAAAAACCCTGATTAATACACAGTGGGACAGCTGCATGGTATCAATAGTGGTGGGTATGTATTAAAGTGGCGATAAATTGGGCAACGGCAGGGAGAACAACAAAATACAGTGCAGAGCAATTAAAATAGTTCAGTTTCATCCGTTGCATTAATTGCACACAAGCAGTAATCAGAGCTTGTATGCTTAAGTATGTCAAGAATGCTGTACTCAGTAACTTGAAGAAATTACTTTTATAAGTTGGCCTACTTCCCCTATTGTAGCTGCACTCAGCAGATAAGGGAACTCTTCAGACTTAAATGACCACGTTCCACATTTTGGGGCTCTGCAAAAACCAGCTGAGCTATCTGGAGGCCAGCCGAGGCCAGGCCAGCTGAAGTCAGGCCAGCACAGAGGGTGTGATCATCGATCTTCTCACCCATTTCAATGACACAGTCAACCGCAGGAGAAGGGAGCCTGCTGCATCAGCCGTGGATGAAAGTCCTGGAGAGACCCCTGCAAAAGCAGAACAAAAAGCACAGAAGGCCTCGGGTCTCCTGTACTCTTCCCATCAGCATGAGTGATCCAGAGCCTCTCCAGGGAGGTGCCTCCTCTTCTTCACTCTCCACCCCACTCTCAGCATGGATCTCTGGTTGGTCCCTAAAGAAGGTATCTCCTGGGACATCATCTTGCAGGACACAAGTGAAGAAGCTCTAAAATCCACAGCAAAAAGGCACAACCCCATAGCTGGCAAGGAAGGATTAATAAAGAATGTCCATCTATTACTGGGCTTTGGAGTGAAGGATCCTAATGACACAGATTGCTGAGGCCATGAGAGCACTAAACAGGTTCCAAGACACCTCCTTTCTCCTCAAACCTCCTCAAAAGTGACAGCCAGATAATGCAGAAGGGCAGAGACCAAAGGGCATAGAGCCCCAGCCATATGTGTCCTAGAACAGGGAAAATGAGGGGCAGACCTCTGAGTGGTTGCATATTTATGCAGTAACAACAACACTTCAGAAATTATTCATTGCAGGTAGCAGCTAGATGCATAGTTCAGAAGCAGGATGCACTAAAGCACTCAGAGACACACTCGTGTCAGAAGCAGGGTGCTGCAAGCAGAGAATGCGAGTGCTGCGGAGCAAGTAGTAGACCCTTAAAAGCAGGAGCCCTCTCCGCTGCAGCTCAGGGCCTGAGACCTCAGGGCAATACCAGGAGAATCAGGAAGGACTGGTCCAAAGTATACCATGGAGCGGTCCAAGCTTTGCAAAATGTTTCATTAAACTCTTTCCCTCTCTTCAATTAGCCTTCAGCAGAATCCAAAAGTGCTGGGAAGTAGCTTCCCAGCACTGTCCCAATGCACTGGGAAGGTGAGACTGCAGACAGTGGGAGGAAGCACCAGGCTGCAAGAGAAGTCTTCCCCTCTATGTCAGAGCTTCCGAGGGACATCATCGCTCATGAACTATGAAAAACTTGCTCTGCACAAGAGGAAATCCTATGGAAGTTGTGCTCCACGGGCTGCCCATGACCTCCACTTCTCCCTTTTGCTCTCATTAAGCAAGGTGCAGCAAAGCCTTTTAGGCAGCCTTAGAAAGTGTCCATCGCTCCTCAGCAGAAGACTGAGCCATGGGATTGACTTTAGACACATGAAAAACATGCTTGATTTTAACCAGAGTTCTGGTACCTGCTTAAAGCTGACCATCATGCTTATAGGTTTTGCTGCGTAGGAGTGAATGGTGACACATCTTTACTTCAACAGGCACCGAAAGCAGGGCAGACTGCTGCTAACTAGCACTCTGCTGCAGGCGGGCAGTCAGAGGTTCTGCGAGATAATAAAGAAACATGCCAAAGGAAACGTAGGTGGCTGTATCCACCCTAGCACCTTTCAATTCATCACACCCGGACTTCATTAATTAAAATAAGGATGTGCAGTAGCCACAGCACACCTTCGCTGTTAAGTCAGCTAGAGCAGAGCTTGTGGTAAGTAAAGGACGGCAAGATCTGTGATGCAACTTTATTAAATGCAGTGTCTCCAGGCAAGGCTTTCAGTCGAAATCAATGTATTCAGGTGCTGGTATGGTTATGGCTGTAATTTCACACATCATCTGAACCATCTCTTCCCCACCAAGATGGGAGAGACGTGCACTGTTGGCCAACAGCACCTCCACGCAGCCACCTGCCCCCCCATCCCTGCCCCTCCTCGCCCCACTTAAACTACTACACATTAGGGCTGCCACATCCTGCCCACAAGTTTCCACCTCCAGCCAGCCACCAGACCTCTTCTAGCACCCCAGATCACAAAACACAGCTGGCTGAAAAACCACATTTTTATTTTTTGGCCATTTTGGCTCCCTACTGTGCAATCAAGGAAGGCACCTGTGCCACCGCAAGGAGGGGAGCGGCAACATGTGGCCCTGATTAAAAGGATACTTCAGGCTCAGAGCCATGCCTCCACTGATCAGCAGTGAAGCACACACAGCAGGGAAATGGGGCTGGCTTACGGGTAACGTAAGGCTACGTGGCATATGCCGGATCAGTACCTTGGTCTCATTCATGATCCCCCTGGCGATGCAACTGCGTGACAGGGCAGGATGCTCCAAGCTGCAAATGCCGCAGACTTGCTCTTACAAAACCCAAGCCATACACAAGCATACAAGTCACACAATATTCCTCTTCCCACATCAAAAAAAAAATAAATTAGCTTTTGGGTTTGCCATGAAAGATGCAACAGCCTTCAGAGCAGCAGCCACTTTGACATTAGTCAATATTTGATAGGATGAAATGGGAGAGAAGGGAAGAGAGAATGAAGAGGAAACCTTCCACATTTTTCTTTTTTATTTTTTTCTAAGATGCGCTGTCAGTCTATACCCCCAATAACTGTCTGTGCATCTCTTTATAACATAAATGTCAGCCTTGTGGTGGATTGGAACCTTGGGATTACTGCACTGGCAGAATTAACGTATCAGACATAAAAATTATAACATTTCATTATCCATTGTAAACTGCATGTGCTTTCACACTAGGGAAACTGGAAATATCACCCAATTTCATTTTGTGTTAACTGACTTTTCTGCCACATATTCGCATATTGGGGCATTCAGTTTGATGATATATCAGCCTTCTAGTTTCATTCTTCTTTCTCTATGATGCTGACACTTTTTTAAATCAATTTTTTGTTCTGTTTTTCTGGTTTTGTCTCTATGAAGGTACCACACCACAAAACCACTCATCTGAAAAAAACTTACTCTGCAACAAACAAAACAGATCATATTTGTCAAGCTGAAAACACACCAGAAGAAACCTATCCTGACCTCTGAAATAAGGGTACAAGGTGAAATGGAGGTAAGAAAACCTCAGACACAACAGGCAAGGCTTCAGCTCATTTATAGGCACGCAAGGGTCTATGGTCAATAATGAGGCACTAAAGAACAGAATCTGTTTCCTTCTGTGGTTTAAACTCCCTGTATTTTTCCTTCCCACTACTAGGCTGGCTGCAAATTCAAAGATTTGCATAAGCCACAGATTTTGTCTGTCTATTTGAAAGGTCAAAAATTAGAAGCAGCACAAACACACATGACAAATAGGCCAGCTGGCAGCAATTTGGAGTGACCACATGGAGGAAGTGCAGAGAAGAATGAGGGCAGGAGAGGAGCCTTTAAAAGCCTGGGTCATACATATATTGCAAGTTACAGGATGCCTCAGGGGAAATTTTTTGTCTTTTTGTATCTTTGCAAAGATTAGTGACCATTTATCCAGATTTAGCGCTGTCATGTTTCTATAAACATTGCTGAATATACTTTCTTTGATAAAACATGCAGCTGCTGACATGATTTTTCATACAAACATTTCACTATATATTGCATTGCATATTTCAAAAAGCCTTAACATTTTTATTTCCAAGGGACTACTTATTCTCCTTTGCAGGCTATGGAGCATTGCCCTAGGACAGAGAAATGAAGAGACAAGTAAGCAGAGCGGAAGGAGGGTGAGCAGGAGCTGCAAACACATACAATAGCAAAAGTCTTTACCAAAACCACTCTGGTCATTACTCACATCAGGGCGTTACAGAAGTAAGTAGGAAGGTAGAGAAACATCTGATGTCCCACGCAGCTTCTGGAACGGAAGAGAAAGATTAACAGGTCAGCTTCAAACATCAAGCCAGATGCACACTGCTGGTGGTAATCTGCATGACCCTCATTACCTGCACAGACCTCTGCCAAACGACAGCAGCCAAAGAGCTGGCTAGATTTTTATTACTAACATCAGCTCAACCTATTAATGCAGGGGGGGAAATAATTCAACTCCAAATTGCTTCTCACTATTTGTTGCTGTTTTTATTTTGCCAGAGCCACAAAACCCAGTGAAGTCAGTTTAGTTTCCCTTCACTTTGCAGTCAGTCAGCTCCAGGCACCCAGGGCTGCCAGTCCTGCAGGGAACACTTACTTGTTTAAAAGCAACTCTTTCCACTGGACTTGGGTTTAGCTGATTGTACCATTTATATTGATCTTGAGTTTTATAAAAAGCTTGACTCCCGATTGCATGCTGTTAGCAAAATTACACTTGGGGGCCAAATTTGGTTTAGTCTGGCTCTCACAAAACAATACATGGGAAGCACTGACATAGGTTTAAGGAAGTAAAACAGAATGCGTTTAAAAAAATAAATCTCTAGAATGCCTGTTCAACTAAAGTAGTAAAAAATCACTTATCCCCGGCAAATATCATTGCATGCTGTTGAGAGATTGGAAACATGAGTTGACTGATGACTCCCTGAGCACCATCCAACTGAGATTTTCTACAGCCCTTCTTCCTGACCAACTCTCTTCACATCACCTCAAAACACAGGTTTGTGGGAGGGAGAGCTTGCTGATGGCTCATTATTTAAAATGATTGTTTTCCCACAACAAGAAAAGGGGAAGAGGAGAGCTTCCCGTTGCTATTTGACCCACCACAATGCACTGAGCCCTTTCAAAACCCTCACGGGCTCTAAATGCTATAGATGATGTAACGTCATCAGACATCTGCCAAATAAATAAGCAAGCTCCGACGTGCCTCCTTCCAAACCTGCAAAGCAATTTCCATCCCAGTACAGGAACTTGTACCGGGGTTTAATACTCTCTTCATATATCCCCTTCCACAAAGTAAATCTGTGCCCGCTGAGACAGGAACACGTTTAATCCCTGTAAGCAGATGTCAGCCTCCAAAGCTGAGAAAATTACTTTGTTCTTTAGGATCAGGGAATTTAAAATGCAAGAAGTTGAAATGCCCTGATGAATTTGGTAACTTAAACCCTGAGAGGAAGCACCTGCTTTCTGAATAGCCGCCCAATTAAAAGCCTGCCGCTGTTTTATACATCCATAATTCAACATGAACGATCTTTTGCTAGTTGACAATATATCAGCTACGGTCAAAGAGCAACACAGCTGAAAAGGACAGGAGGGAGCTGCTGAGAGCAAGCAGCCCGAATCCCACAGCATCGCCCCGTGTAGCAGCTCTTAGATGAAAACTTTCTCGAGCCAGGGTTGCTCCACAAGGATCCACCAAACTCCGCACAAGCTCCACCAACCACCCCGGAGGGATGCCAAGTCACCCCAGTGGCAGATTTGGGGCCTGGAACCAAATCTCGGATGTACAGACACTCCTCCCCTCTCCCAGAAACCCACCGTGGCTTCCCACTCACAGACGTAAAGACATCTCCCTTCACTATACAGCAGGTAAAAAAAGGGTCCAGTATGCTACAGGTAAAATACAGTACATTCTCATTTAGTCACACCAGCACAGGCAGGGATGGGGAGGGGAAAACCAAAACAAAACAAAAAAAAAACATAAAAAGGGGATTTTCATCAAAAAGTAAACAAAAATAAAAGCCAAGAGCACGCAGGAACGATCAGTCTGCCTGGAGGATTAGCAACTGCAACAACAAAAAGCAGGAAACAGCGGCAATCCCCTTAGCTGAACTAGAAATAAAGCGGGCAAGCTTCCCATCACAGCTTGCTTGCCACCGTGCCACCCAGGGTGAAAGGCGGCAAGGCTGGAGCAGAGGCTGGAGCAGGACCCTCATCCGGCATTAGGCAGCAGCTTCAAATATTCAACCCATGAACCGATCCACCTTCATGTCGGCTAAGAAAGGCTCCCACCAGTCACTGGGCCAGAACAAAGTCATTTGTCCATTTACCAAAAAGTCTCATTTACCTTGCGTTGGTTGTCGCTTTCTCTCAGCCCAGCTGGGTTTTCAAGAAAGAAATGCTTCCCCTGTAAACAGGCAGAAACTCAGCTAAAAATAGGGTCCCCACACACACCTCATGGAGCAAGAAGGACTTGCCAGGAGAGAGACTGTCTATGAAGAGTTCAGGCAGGACCAGCAGCAGATCAGCAACCTTTCTGGGAAATTTTATCTGCATTACTACACATGCACAAAGGATATCGGTTTGGAAGTCTTAAAACACGCTGGCGTGAATCCTAATGACGGGCAGGACTGTCGCTCTGCTACGATTAAAATCTGTGTCGATACCCAGGGCCGGGCCGGGCTGGGCGCTGCGCCCGTTTCCCAGCGCCTCCGGAGGGGCGCGGAAGGCCCCGGGGAGAGGCTGCGCTGGCCTAGGTCCAGCGCTCAGGTCGGCAGCAGCTTCAGAGAGCTTCCATCGCCACGTGCTCAGTGCAGCCCGGCTCCTCAGGAACGCTCACGTCGAACACCGGCGGCCCTCGTGGAGCACGCCTGTCAAAATCCTTCTCTTACCCCACAAAAGCCAGGCCCTGCCTTAACACAGACGTCTGCCCCAACGCAGCTCCCGCTGCCGTGAGGCATTTCCCTCCCTCACCTGGCGAGGGGCTGAAGAGCACAAGTGACAGACAGATGGACCATGAGCCAGGCCGAACCCAGACCACACTTTTATCCATCAAGGCCAGCAAGACCCCTGAAGAAGCAAACCTCAAGGCTTCCCAAACTAGAGAACAACAGCAACAAAAAGCCCGCTCCTCTTCCCCGTCCTCGAGTCCCTCTTGCAACAAAGCCAGGGTCAGAGGCAGACCTCACTTTGTGCCCACTGCCACCAGCCCCACCGGGAAGCAAACGTGCTGCAGGCGAGGCAGGAGGTGTCCTGTAATTAACACTGCGTCGAAACCCTCGCATGTAAAGGGGACAAGTCAAGATTAGGCAGACAACCTCAGTTCTGACATGTTCTAAGTTTAGCTTGCTTAAAACTGTAGCTTCAATAATATGTATTTAACATTTTAATTATGTATTTAATGTTCAGATGCACATAGTTTTTAATGTGTCTTTTGAAAGGTCCACAGAAAAAAATGTTTTTTAAAAAATTTAAAATTTTCCATATGAATTAACCAAAGTTTGGCTAGAAGATCGACAAACGGTTTCCTTACTTTTGTATTTTGTGTACGAAAAATCTGTGAGACCTGACTGCATTTAGGTCAGAGTGCTCCTCTTTTTTCCCCCCAGGACTCCCCTCAAGCAGAGGTCCAGCCTTCTTAGGGATCCATTTTGTCTTATCTGCAAAGATCTTTTCTTCTCTTTTGCTATTATACAAGCTTGTAGTGAAACTCAAGCATCCCCAACAACTACTGTAAATCCCCAGTCCTTTTTTCTGATTTAAGAATGGCTGCAACAGTACGGTATCATCATACAGTACTTATCCTTGAAAACATGTAGCTCCAATTCAACAATCCTATTACATATGCTCCTAGCATTTGTACAGAAGAGATTTAGCTCTTAGCTCTCCATTGCTTTATCTCTTTCCGTGTTTGCCAGTGCAGAAATTATCTCAGGCTATAGACAAGTCACGTCCAAATGCTTCTCCTATCTTGCTGCAAATCTGGGGAAAAAGCAACCATCACGTAGCTTGCACTACCCTGTAAAGCTTCCTAGCTCAGCTTTTGATAGCCACCCCTCTGAAGTGCAGCGGAAAGAGATGGTTGTGCTGCGTCCCTAGCGCCCCAGCTCCAAGCGATGCTATTGAAAAGACAACTTGTGCAGTCAAGGATCTGTTCAATCCCCTCCCGAGGAGCGCAGGGCAGAGGGAACCCATGGCATGCTCGTAAAGACCGGAGTCGCTTCAGAAGTGACGGGCAGGACGAGTCTAACAAGCCAAAGGGCAAAGAGCCCATCTACAGCAGAGCAGTCAGAAGGGGAGTTCCCAAGGGCAGAGATGGCAAAAGGACAAAATGAGGGGAAAACAAGAAACACGGACACATGCATGGATGGAAAAACCTACCTTCTGTATTTCAGTGACTTGCCCTAAAACTTGGGGCTGGGGTGGTAGGGTAAAACCACACCAGCATACCACACTGCTGGCAGGGGGAAATCATTCCGTCTTGCTCTCTCCTGCCTCTGATCCCCCCAAATTGTATGTACGTTCTTACCTCACAGGCACCGCCAGCTGCCCAGGGCCCTTCCCATGCCCAACACTGTTCGTGCCAACTCGCTGCTTTTGTCAGCAAACTGAGCCACCATCCAGCTGTCTCCATGTCTCAGCAACACACCCACCTCTTGCATAAAAAAAATGTAGAGCTAAAAACACTTCGGTTTCATTTATTCCAAGTGCACTGTTCCTACAGGCCTATCCTCCATGATATATGTATACATTTCTTGAATCATCATCTCTAATATTGAAACCCTGTTTCAATGCTGTTTTGCCATTCACCTGCCAGGGATATCCTCTCTCTTTCACCGCGGTACCCCCTTCTGTGCTCTTGCCCAAGACCTGTCTCTTGCCTCATCCCATTTTTGCCTCATATCGCACCTCCAACACATTCTTGACAACTCATAGTTTAGTCACTGTTAGCAAGTCTAAACCCGGGCTATGCAGCATTTGCCAGCGAGACAGCTCTATCTGCGTGAGAACATCAGCCCGGCTTTCTAAATACTCAGCTCAGCAGGTCTGACGCTGCAGCCCAGGGAGAGCCCAAGGAGCAGGCAAGCGCTCTTGAGAAACTTGCCCTTTATGTACAAGTGTTGATGTGAACAGTGGCACTTACAGGTGCTTTTGACTCATCTGGCAGCAGCTCCACTCGAGGAGCACTAAGTGGGACGTACGCTGAGAGGAAAGGAAGGATTAAGACAAATGGGATCCGCAAGGTGGTTTTGTCTGCACGGATCACCCCACCAACTAAATATTGACAGCAATACTAAAACCAAAGGGCAAGAGAAGTAACGCAGAGTACACTTTCACTATTAGTTCAAACCAAGACCACGAAAGGGACAGCACAACGCAGGGCTGCACATCCCCATTGGCTCCTTCATGCCACCCAAGCACGACTGCACCCCACCCGTCAGTCAAATCAAGCTGCCCGAAAACGCATCGGATGAAACCAGGTTGTTTTGCAGCCACATGGCCTCGGAGTGCTGATACTGACACGAGCAAGGCAGTAGGAACATGGGGCCCAGCAAAGGAAGAGGTGCGATAATGCCATCCCCTTCAACAGCAACTCAGTCCTGGAGCATTAAAAAATAAAATGCTCAAGAATTTTTTTTTTTTTTTCCTGAAAAGTAAGCCAAAAAACCCAGGGAGCAGGCTGCAGTTGGCCCCAGCCATGCTCCCTCAACACCACCAACACTGCTCAGAACAGTTTCTTCTGTGTTTTTCCCAACCAGCCTCTAAAGCATTGCTAGTTTGGCTTCAGCATCAGTGGGGAACATCCAACCTTTTCCTGTGAGCACAACATCCCACCCCACAAGGAGCTATTTCAAGCCAGTCAGAGTCAAGCCAGAGCTTCACTAACAAAAAGTTACCTACCAAAAATTAAAACAAAAAAGACAAAAAAAAAAAAAAAAGATACAAGGTGTCTAGGAATAATATCAGCCTGTTCCACCGAGCTGCATCTTCTCTCCACCCTTGCAGCACTGTGAATTCCTCTAACCATGCTGTTTTGCTCTGCCCCCACAGCTGGACCCCGAGGTGTGCCTTTCACAGCCCCTCACCCCTGACCCACCGCTTCCGACATCCGTTTCTCATCCTCTTCCTCTCCCTCCCTCTCTCTCTCTTATCTGGCACATTCCCACCAGCCTACAAACCCAGCCTTTGTCTTCTCCTCCGAGCAGCGCTGATCCCTGTGCCCTGGTGAGCATGGAAAACTTTCCCGGTCACCCGTGGCTATTAACTGCACTGTGGTATTCAAACACTGTAAAGTTTAGGAAACATATGAAAATTTGCAGAGGGGAAAAAAAATAATAGCCATTGTGTGTATACCAAGCGATTTTATTTGAAACACAGCTTATATCTGAATACAGACACCAGCGATTGCAGATGCAGTCCTTCTTCCCTCGCCCGGCAGCTGGCCACGTGCTACTGCTATGTCCGCTTTCCTCGTGCCCTCCTCTACACCTCCCCAAGGTGCCAGCTCTTCGCTGTCTGCCTCACCTACCACCCAGCTTGCCCCACGCTGCCTGCATTCCTCAAAGCTCCCACCAGCCATCACCCTTCCCAACGTCATTCCTCCAGCGGCCACATGCCTGCACGGCTCCGACTCCAAGGGGGCCTCCGGGCAGTGCCGCAGCGCTGGCGTTGGGCAACAAGACCGCGACAGCAGCAGACAAACCTTTTTGCTGGATTCCTGCCCTGTTACCATATCAAAACAGCAGCTCCTCCGGCCAGCTCTGGCATGCTTGCCAAACTGAACATGAGTTTCCAGCGCAGAAGTAATGCGGTGCCAGAGGGGCTCACCCAGGGGCACGGCAGACTGTCATCAAACAAGGCCATGGCGAAAGAAGCTGAACGTCTGAAGAGATACACTGCAACTTGAACCGAAGCATCACAGGCCTCGGGGACAAAGTACGTGACACACTGTGATTGCTGTCATGCAGAAGACCAAACGGGATGGGGGTCTTCACCTTTGTTTTTTGTTCTGCAAGGGATTCTCCAGAGCAAGAGCAGCCCTTGCAGAAATGCCTCCTGGCTGAACAAGCTCATCTGCGCTCACAGCAACGTGAACTTCCTTTGACAGGTACCTCTGAAAGATCCTGTCTCAAAGGAGATTCCCGAGGATTCCCGAAGAGCTGCAGGTGCAGATGATCATCACCAGGTACAGATGACCACCACCGCTGTTCTGGCCTCAAGTTTCTGTGAATCTACCGTCTAATAGATCAAAGAGGACAACCTCCTCTCTGCTTGCATTTCCAGTTTTGCCTTCAAATCAGCCTCTCAGATGTTACTGCTTCTCTTTCATTACTGTCCTTTTTGTCTCCTGGTCCTGTCCATGGCTCTGGCCTTCTATTACGCTATTTACTACATTGCCAATATTATTTTCTCTGTGCCAAACCCAGCCTTCAAACTCACTTTTTGCATCAGTTTCTCCAGACACCTTTTTTCAGTTGATGTTATTGCTTTCTCTATGACAGGGCTGTGAGATGTGAGTTTGCACAAGACTGAGCACATCCCTTCCAGGCCAATGTGGCAAAGAAATCCTCTCAGAACACATGCAACGGGATCAAACAAGGTGGCAATACGCATGATGTTCCTGCACCAGATTACTGTTTATACACGCACACACATATAAGAACGCTTGTAAATGCTTTCTGAAAGGGAGGTGGACCAGAGGGCTCTTCTAACCTACACAATCCTACGATTCTGTCATCTTTTTGCTAGCAAAATAATAGACTAGGACTGGAAACAGCACTGCTCACTTGACAGCATACAGCAGAAGTCTTCCCAGCTCTGCTGTAGCACCACGGTGTGACCTTTGCTATGACAGTTAATTTCCCAAAAAAATCATGATTCATTCCCATGAACGCAGATATGACATCAAAGGTCTTCTGCAATGCACCTAATAATCTGTCGATGAAAATCGTGATGTAAGTAAGCAGATAATTACAACTGCTCTAAGACTGAGTAACATCACTATAGTCTGACTTATTATTATTGTATCACCTGAAAAAACATGTAAATATAAACCAACAGTGAAAGTCCTCACTACTCAAAACATATTTCATACTTTTTCCCTTTCTTCAGTCCTCTTTGATAGGGTAAGGAGGGCTGACTTATGTAAACATGCTATTTAAATGAGGCGGCTTTGACAGCCATTTTGACAATCTGCTGAAGAGACCAGAGCCGGCCATGAGTAGCGGTGCACAAACCGGAGACGGGCACATGGGCTGGAGACTGAGCCCCTCGGCCCCGTTGCAGCATGCAGCCGCAGGCAGCGGGAGCGCAAAGTCCGACTGTGGCTACCTGGGCCACCAGCATCACGGCAGTACCGAGCACCGCAGCTGCCTCTGCGGCACCGGGAAGACAGAGGTGCCTTTACCAAACAGACCTGGCAAATGAAATTCAGGAACCCCTCCTGGCACAGGCTGAGATGTAGGTAATGACAAGGAGCCCTGAAGTTCGCTTTCCTAGAGGAAGCAAATTTTACCATGGTACAGAACTGCAGGCCCAAAGACGTCCTTGCCTTCCACCGGCATTTTCCAAAGGGACAATTTTGCCCCTAGAAAGTGAGGAGTTCTTCAGTTAGCACCAGTAAGAAAGATGATGTTTAGTTTGATAACGCAACTGTCAGTGGGATTTTGAAATGTCACTCCCACACCTAGCAGATGCAGTTGGCTCATTCCTCCTTTTAGAAAAATGTACTGAAGTTCCTTTTGTAATTGATGCAAAATGTTTCGCAAGGCTGGAGCTTTATTTTGAAGAAAAAAAAAAGACTCTCATTCCCTTTCGATTGAAAGGGATTTTAATTAATTCTCTTGAACATATTTAAACTGTTCTATCCTTTCTAAAGATGCTTTAGTGGGACAAACTATGTCCTTAAGTAAAACCCATATGGCACCAAGCTGAACTAAAACCGCCCAAAACCAAGACAAAAGAGCGAGCTGATGTTTCAAGAAGGTGAATCCTCCACCTGTCATCATTCTTGGCCCTGACTGTGCCAAAACTTACATCTGTGAATAACTCTGGAAGGAAGACCAAGACAAATGTTTGTATAATGGGAGCTTGAAAATGTAACTTGTTTTTAAACAAGCATACAAGACAAATCACAACTGGAATCACACTATAAAAAACAATGAGAGGGGACACCAAAAACCTGTGGGAGAAAGATGACAAGAATTCCAATTAATTTTGGTACCTTATCTTACAAGTGAGCTAACCTAATAATTTGAGTACCAAAGCTAATGTTAGATGAGCTTTTTTTTTTCTTTTTTTAGTATCGATTTCCAATCTATATAAAAATTGTCCCAAAAAGCCTTAAACACCGAAAGTCCACCTGTGCTTTTCACATCCTCTTTACCCCTTCAAAGATCCTCCTCTTCTTTGGACAAATGCACCCGGACAAAGAGGAAAGTCCTACAAAATAGCCTAAATTTATTCTGTCTTGAATCCAGGATATATGAAAATGTGGATGTGGAAAGAAAAATTATTCCCGAATTAACATTTCACTTGGAAATAAATCTTTGATTTTTATCCTGTGGCAACTAAATCTCCTCTCCCTGCAAGTCCTGACATTGAACTTCATGGAAATTGGACCAGGCTGCTAGAAAAACTGCCGTGACATTTTCTAAGGGCCCAGATCTATATACCCATATGCTGGTCTTTAACTTCATCAGCTAAACATATTGGATTTTTTTCATAAGACTGGAACAACATTATTTACCCTCTGTTCCATCATGCAAAGTTTAAAAGTGAACTCAATTGGGTTTGCTATTTGTCCTAAAACTAAGGCAATGATCACTTTATCATCAGCATAAAGTCAGTTTGTTCTTAAAACTCATCACAGTTCTCTAAATTGCTCTTCTGTTTTCACAGGAGGCTTGGTTGAATTTTCTTCTTTGAGGAAATTGGCTATATACAAATATATCTGCCCATGAAACGGCCGCCAAAATTTGGTAGAGAAAGGAAGACAAGCATACCCTGTACCAAATTCTGTGCAGTTGTTATCCTCCATTACACAAACACTTGGCAGGCTTCCACTATAAAATTTATGCACTAAAATTAGCTCTCACAATTGCAATCAATTGCAACAATCAAGCGTAAGTAATTAAAAGGAGAAAAAAAAGGTGAGCATGGAAAACAATGTTACAGCACTGCAGTGGTTCCTCTATTTATTTATAATTATGTCCAATACAGTCTTTCTGTCCATCATTTGTAAGGCTGCAAGCATACAACTCGTAAGCAGAATAATTTCTCATCAAGAAGCTGCCTTCTGCAATGCCCCAGAACGTTTCCTTGCCATTTCAGTTTTGGCACTCTCTCCCCATCTTGGGGAAGGATGCTGGGAAGAGACCCTAAAAACTCTCCAGTGCAGAAGACACCCGCCTCCATCTCCCCACATCCCAGCTTTATCCACCACCTCTCAGGCTGCTTCACGCACGTGTGCACACACACCCTTTTCCTTGTCCCCATTTCTACAGACGAGTGGCCTGGGCACTGCTGCTCTCTCTGCCCTTCCTCACCCAGGACCCATCCGCACGGTGCTAAAGGAGGGGATGGTGCAGCTCCGCAGGACGCCATGGAGCCACAGGGCTCGGGGCCAACTCAGCCCTGGCTTTTCCCAGGGCTGAATCCTGCTGGCTGTCAGGTAGCAGAGCACAGGGCCTTTCCTGGGGGGGGCAGGGAGGGATGGGTGCCCAAAGCAGCACCAGGGCTGCCTGTCACTGTAACACCTTGCAGAGCAGGGACGTGCACATCCCCACTTTGAAAACATGAGCCTTATTTTCTTGCTACGGTGTGGGGAGGGATAAAGGGTTAAAAGCCATCTTACCAACCAACAGCGAAGCATCGGCAACACTCCTCAAAAAGATTTTCATGACCGTGAATGACTTTAAGACAATTACACAGTGACTTGGTTGATACGCATATTGATATTGTCATCCTCTGACGCAGATGGTATATATTGTGTATGGTATGGTGCCAGAGCAGAACTCAAAGTCACAGACTGCTTTGTACAAATTTTTCCCCCTTCAAACAACTCATGAAACTAGTAATAAATGTTATATGGTTTGGAACAAAAAGAAGATAATGTATATAAACTTCTGGAAACTAAACACATATGGCAAGAATATGCTAGAGAATATCGAATACTCTAGAGAATGCAAATAATGAAAAAACCTTCTCTGTGTAATTCAATGTAAATATTACATCTGATTGTCTCTTGTCTCCCACACACATACAAGTAAATCAATGTCTGGCAACCCACTTTAATCTAAGCAGTCCTCCATCTTCTGTACTAACAATCTACGTAACTTCTGGCCCCCGAGAACCTACATCTTGCATGTCATCACACATTCAAACTGAATTACCTGCCACTGTTTTAATTCACTTCTGGCTTTTGGGGTTGTTGTTTTTTTTTTAAACAGGTCACAGCTGTATTATGAAGGAATATAGATCAATAAATAAGCATATGGTATTAAAGGAACATTTTAGTTTTGCAGAGAGGAGTAAGAAAAGCTTGCATGGTACAGCTTGATCAAATCAGAAGCAAAGCCCTCGGGTACTACACATTTCTCTCCCTTCCTTGGTTCCTAACGGCAGATGCTCTTCTGGCCCAGACCTATCACACTGAAGAAAAAAAATGAGCCTCAACTTATCATTCTTGGTATCATCTAAAAGCTATACACAGTGGTAAATGTGAAACAAATTAACCCCTTTTGGACACAACAGAGAACCCACCAACACAACTTTAAGAATTTTCCATGGATGTCATTTGGCTTTGGTCCAAGCCCGTAATGTCATTTCTCACCGACATCCCTTTGCACCATGAAATTCATGTTCACAATTCATATCAGATAAAGCCAAAGAGGCCTCTCAGAAAAGTGTTCAGAGAACCAGCTGTCTTTTCAGCAAAGTCTACCATAAAAAAAAAAAATGTATGGGTACGATCAAAAGCACACAAGCAAGTCCAGACAAGAGAAACCATCCCTCCAAACCATGGCTGCTCCCCAGAGACAGTGCAGGGGGAAATTTGTAGAGTAAATACATGCTGTGACTGCACTAAGAGCTTCACGCCTGGCATTTCAGCACAATATATTCCATGATTGCTTTTCCCTCTCTCTCTGAATTGCACGTTGCAATGGGTTCTTACCATCAAACTCTCATCAATTCGGCTGAGCCACATCTGCAGGCATAAGTTGCTGCACCCCTCAAGGCAAACCAGCCAGCATCAGAAGGTGGTGACTGTCAAAAACAATACCGGAAAACAACAGCTACAAAAATATTTTTTTATATGAAAATTCTTTCAGTTGAGGGTTGAAAGTTTATTTTCAAAGGAGAAGAGAAATCCCAGAGGACCTATCCACCCTTTGGCCATTCCCCTGGGAGGATCAGACGTGTCTTGGGAAGAAGAGCAGGAACCTGAACTCGGGCTCCCACTTCCCTGCCAAGCCCCCCAATCACTGCCAAGGCAATGCTCATCATTCAAATCCAGAATGGCTTCTTTACTCCTCCTCTGATTCAAATCCAGTTTTAAACCCAAGCATAATGAGAATATTTCTGAATTCTTTAAGTTTTATAGGAGAGCATTTACATTTTCTGTGCAACTGCAATTAAAAATTATGCATAAAATGCAGAGGGGATGTCAAGTTCTTTACAATTCCTCATTTTAAGGGGAAAAACAGCTAGAGAAAGGCTTTAAAAATATGAACTGTAAGGGACAGTTTTACATATAGCAAAAAAGGAGATGGCTAGAAGAAAGGCTTTGGAAGCGAACTGAAGCTGATAATCAGGAAAGAGGAATATAACACCAAGCCAGACTGCAGAATGCCCTCCAAGAGCAATGAAAAGATAATCATTGCAAAAAGCATTGCTGCAGCAGATGATGATCAGCAGCTGAACACATCTCTATAAATTCTAATGGTCCTGCAGTGGAGCATGGAAATGCAATGATATCCCAAATACTGGAATTCTCTTAAGTTGGAGAGATAAAGAAAACGGCCACACTCTGAAAGTAACTTAAAATATTTCCTGTGTTGACTAGCACAAAAAACCAAATAATAGCAGAGACTCGTATACCTGTGTTCCCAGAAGGGAAAGATCTCGTTAACTGGCCGTCCCACTCCTCTTTTTGGAAGCAGCTGCCAAGCTGCTCCGAGTACCAGGGGAAAAGATCCAAGAGCAGCCACTTAAGTAAATAACTTCAAACATGGCATGGCCAAGCCAGGCACCACACGTCTTTCAAGATCAGGTGCTCACTGAGCAGATGACTGTTCAGATAACAAGCTGTAAACAAAATCATACACATGGATACACAGAAGAAATACTTTGGCTTCAAAGGCATTTTTCTTCAGCACGTAAACATTGCAGGCATTTCTCTCATGTCTCAGATAGCATTACTCTGCACACAAAGTCGAGTCCACTCATGGCACGGTTTATTTTTGTCCAACCATTAGAAACAAAATGCCAGCCTTTAACCACTCAGAGAGGCTGCAGTACAACATCCTGAGGTTCAGAGATGCTCTGCAACGATGGGTTAAGCTATTTTTGGAAATCTATCTGGTTGCTAGGGCAAATTCTTGTAAAGATACATACAATCCACCAAGCAGAATCTGGTTTGCCAGTCAGGAGAGGAGGAAAAATTAAGATGAGAGATGACTAACCGGGGTAACGTGAGAAACCAAACGAAATGCCATGCTATACAGAAACATGGTTAGGGCTTCCATCAAGACTCAGCTGAACTCCTACGTGAAACACGCTTGGTTGTTTTGAGCCAAAGAAGCCTAGATCACAGGCTTGAAAGAAATTTCAAAAGGTTGTACAAGGCATCCTGCTGCCCCCAAGGCAGGATTAACTATATCTAAACAGTACCTCATGCAGGGCATACCACTACTGAATCATAAGCATTTGTTCACACAGCTCTCCTGTATCAGTATTACTTGTCTTTTACACAAGGGAGTACATGAGGCAGACAGAAATGAAGCAGTTAGCCCTCAATTGCACACTTAAGTCTCCTGCAAAATTAGGAAATCATTCCAGATGCTCAAAAACCCACAAATATCTGATGGATCAGTTTTCTAGGAGCTGTATGCATGGATATCGTCTCATTTTCAAAATTACTGGAGCCTCAGTTCACATCAACCTGTCACACATCTGGATAGTCTTACCTATTTTATAAAAGATCATGACAGATTTTTCTATCCAAATCCCAAGCTTTCAGCTCAAGAAATGTCTTTTGAAAGTTAGCAGGGCAGAGATGGTAAAGAAAGGGCAAAAGGAGGAGGGGGGTTATAAACTATTTTCCATTTTCTCCATGAACAGTGAAGAATTGAAAATTGCATGCTAATGTTCAAAAACACCAGCTTTGGATGATGCAAACTGGAAAAGGTTGTGTGATTTATACCTTACTGCTGTATCTTCTGGTCAGCTTTGGGCTGAACTCAACTGAGATTACAAGAAAGCATGCAGATGAAGTTTAGGAAGCTGCCATACTCTTCTTGATAGCTGAGCGCTTTGTGTGTTAGAAGAAATCTTCTGTAATTAAAATAGTATCTCCCTTACAACTGAGAACAGAGAATATTTAATTAGGCTTTAAACTGTTGAGGAGAGGTTGATTTAATAATCTCACCTAGACCTCACAATGAAATGAAAAGTGCCTACCAAGACTTACTCAAACTTGAGCATACCTCGCTGGTACAGAGAGTACTCCCAACACAGCCTGGCATTAAAACTGAATTACTGTGCTCTTTTCCTCCATTTTCACTTCTGAAATAAAAAGGTTCAAATCGATAAGAGATTTAAACACTGCAGAGACCACAAACTAAGTGAAATTCATAGAGCCACCAGAGTTAAAGATTACAGTTGTAATCTGTAGGAGTGATGCCAAGAGCAGAGTGGCCACGGAGACTGAAGCCAAAACTTCTGCCACCAGTGACCGATGGACAACCAGTGGAACAGACAACCCTGCCGCAGTCCTGGGCACGTTTCACAGGCTTCTCTGGTCAGCAGGGGTTGAAACTCTCTTCGCTGGAAAAACCACAAACCAAGCAACATATGAGACACCAACCCATTCTTCTGTGCCAACACAGCGCACCCCCTGCATAAAGGCACTTCCCTGCCTTTACGGAAGAGCAGTTTTCAGATGAAGGTCCGTCTGACTCATTTACCTTTGGGCTGCAGATTCCTCATGTATACATGTGTGATATAGGCACCCCTTGCAAGAGGCATCCTTGCCCATAGGGTGGCATGACCCCAGCAGAAGGTGTGGATGTGGGGCTCCAAGGGACAGGCCAGCACACTAAACCAGGCAGCAAGCCCTCCCCATTTGTACTGAACATGCAGAGCTTCGATGCCACTCAGAGCTGAAGCAGCAGCCCTCCTTTTTCTTCTCTGCTCAGGAAACAAATCAACTCTTACTCAATGGAGCATTTGGGCAAGTAAAGATAAGGACTTAGCTGAACTATTCAGAGCTCAAACTGCAGCTGCCTCGAAACTCTCAACCACAGCACCAAACACAGGGTTTTGTGCTCTTCCAGCTGCCTCCCAAAGATCTCTTCAAATGGGCCTGGTTTATAAGTGGGATTTCCCTAGCCAGTCACAAACCCCTGGCAATTCTCCATCTCCACAGTGCATTCTGCTGTGCGAGCTCCAGCTGAGTTGCCTGCACCCCTTGGATACACAGCACAAGAGTAAGGCACTCCCAAGTTTTTGCAGTGATCCAGAGATGCTCCTCAGCACCATACTGAGCACGTGGGTACACACATGCAGCAATTTAAGAAACAGACTTGTTCACTTTAGGTGCTGTTAAAGAGGCTAATGTTTCTAAATAACTCAATTTTGAAAAATGAGGCTTAAATACCATTGAAACCTAAGATCATAAAGAGAAAAACACATGTGCACATGCTCCTAAGAAACAAAACAGCTTTTCAAAACAGGATTTCCCTGACATGCTCCTAAAGCAAGCTTTTTTACTTAAACTGTCATCAATTGAAGAGCAGGAAAAAGACTTGAACAAATTTGTCAGTAAATATTCCCATTTTACACTGGTAAAAACATTTGCACAAAGTAATCTAATATCTTCCTGAGCTGATAAGATGCCATTATACATAATATAAATTATAATACATAGGCACATGTGGTATTTGTATATGAACATATACATGTATCACAACATACAGCTTCTTATAAACAACTTCAGGAGAGAGTTTGGTCATATGATGACCCATCTCAAGGAACTAGTACAGAGAAGACTAAAGGGGAAGATACTCTCTAATCCAAGTGAAACCCATCGCAGTCAGGACTCCCATCCTATTGACAAAGATCAGACAGGGAATGAGGAGACCCAACTTTTATTTCCTGCAGCATCACTTCCTTCTGGGCAGCCCGACTACACCTCCACAAGCCTCCGCCGCTCCTTCGGTTGTTGTCCTTGCAGGCAGGCTGGCAGCTTATTTATGGAAAGGGCTCACCTTTGCTATGGGTGTGAGTGCTTACCTGCATTAAGGTCCTCATCTCCCTCCAAAGGGCCTCGCAGACAGGTAAGCTGGCTTCTCTTCTCTGCTTCCCGCTGAAGGGACTATGGGTTAATAAATATTGGGAGGGAGTCTGCCTGTAGCTTTACTAGACTACATAAACGGTTAAAATTTTCCTAGAGCAGCAGGGAGCACAAAATGCACAGCTGCACAAATGGGAGATTAGCAAAGGAGGATGGAAGGTACCAGGAGGTCTGAAATATTTTCAGTGAGATACATACACAGGCTCACCCAGTCTCCTGACAAGTACTCTGATTTTTAAAAGGCGCTTTAATCTGCCTTAGATCTATATAAACAAAGATCATAGAAACAATTGTATATAGCAGCCTGGGAAAGAGGAATATTGGTATCATCTTTCACTTTGTAGCTTTATGTCAGAGAGGAGGGAGGAGAAGGAAAGAGGGAAGTAAAGTAACCACGTTCACCATCACGGCTCGACGTGAACAGGCCTGTTTCTTTTGTTACTTTGGGTCATCAGGATAATTAAAACCTTAATAATAGCCACCAATCTGCGTCAGACAGCACGTATAACTGTGAGCCAACTTCTCCAAGTTGCACATGAAGAGCTGCTACATATTGCAAAATAGCCTCTGCACCTTGCTCGGCGCTTTCAGGAGGTATTCTGGTACCAATAATTCAGCAGCGCCATACCATGCCGATCGGCCAGACTGACGGACAACCTCAGCCCACGCCAGCCACGGAGCCCTGCGCCTGGAGGTCTGGTACCATTTGGGGAGCAAGGTGGTACCTCAGTGTCTGACCCCACAGTTTGACCACAGCTCGGATGCTGTACGCGTTTTTGGAAGAGCGGTGGAGTTGATGGAAAGGTCAGTCTGAGTTGCTGCACTTCTGTTTCCACCCCTCCTCCCCCAACTGCAGGCTTCTAAATTAATCTGGGTCTTTAGGCTTGTCGGCTTTTATTGCCATTTCTTAAAGAAAAGCACAGCTTTCACGCTACAAACTACAGGGCTGAAATCCCCAGACAAGTTTAGTAAGTGCTTTTTGCAATTCGCCTTTGCCCTTATTCATCCAAGTGTACTCCCTTAAGTGTCTCCAAAAAATCTAAGATAGGAAATGCGCTTAGTCTCTTCCTTGTTTTCCTCTCCCTGCAATGTTTTAATCAAAACGCACCAGCCAGCCACATCCAGCAGACACAGGGCGGATAGGAACAGCACCGCTTTGTACAGATTGCGCTCAACAAGGCACATCAGCCGAGCACAGCCTGAACCAATACTCCCCCTTCCCTCCCCAAATCCTGACCTCTGCTACTCGGAGGTCTCTGACTTGGGGATGCCAGAGGGCAAGAAATCCCGCTTCTGTGCAACAAGACATTGTTAAAGGGAAAATTCCTCGAAGGGCTTTTTTCTTTTTTTCCTAAATCCTTGACAAGGAGATCTCTGTGTGTATGGCCCACAGCAAAAATAATCCTACGCCCACCAAAATCAAACAGGAATTTACTGACCAGCTCTCACACGCTGCAGGCTGTCCTGTGACAATGTAACACCTTTTCTATTTTAGTTTTGCTTAAGTACAGGAGGGAGGAAAGAAAAATTAGTAAAAACATGTTTAACTAATAACTGGAAACTTTCTGCTAAACTAATTAGAGCGCTATATTTGAGTAGAGGTGTGCTACAGCTTCCCAGGACGTGGTAACCAACCAAACATAACCCACCATCGGCTCCTGGCAGGATCAGCTGCTCGGCTGCGACAGCACGCATCTGTTAGCGCTGGCAATTTACAACTGGAAAGTATTAGGGAGGGCTGATTAATTGCTACAATATGAAATTTCCATGCCTTCGTTTTACATTAGCAGCTTCGCAGTTAGCAAAAACCCAAGGGAAAATCAGAAAAGGGGAGGAGCGGGGGGAGGAGAAAGCAGCTTCTCTCAGACATGTCCAGGGGCAGGGGCATCCTCAGAGGATGCTTCCTTTTCATCAGGGCTTCAGCTTTCATCAGAAACAATCGAGGCCTCCACGCTTTCAGGCTGCACAGAAAAAGCCACGGGTGGGTGCTGACACACGGACATCCTCCAGAGCCCCCCGCCCCCGACAGCCCCAGTGCCCCTCTCCACTGTGGTGGAGGCTGACTGGGGCAGTGCCCTGGGGACGTGCAGCACTGCTGAGGGACCACAATGGCCACAAGATGGATGGAAGTAACACCATCCATCCTCTTTCCCCACTTCCTTCCACTTCTTCCCCCCAAAAAGGAGCAGTGAGGGTTACGCAGTGACCCCAAGGCTGCAAACCTCTTGTTTCGCATGCCCCTTCTCTGCCCAGCCATGTGTAGGGACCAGCCGCCTTAAAAAGTGGGGACCGTCAAGAGCCACCTCCGCCTTACCAGGGTGCAGGAGCAGGCCCAAGCACACGCACCTGAATAGGCATGAGTGTCAGTGACAGCCATGGGAAAATCCCAAATCCTTTGTCAGAGGACAAGCTCACCACCAGCCCAAAGTGCAGGGATGCACCGCATGCAGACGCCGGCGTCGCAGGCTTCCTGCTGAGATGCTCAGGTCCGACCCGTCAGCACAGGCACAATTTGCACCTGCTGCTGAAGCGGGAAGTAGGAAACCCCACTACATCTTGCTCCCTGGATGGAGCAAAGCAAGACGACGGCTTTGTTGTCACCTCCCCTGCATTCCTTCCTCTCCCCTCCACACGCAGGCAGCAGGCTTATTTCCAACACGCTTTGCAATACAAACTCAGACAAACAAAAGAACAAAACCTCTTGTCCCCTCCCTCCGGAGGAGAGGGGAAAATTCAGAGTTCGGTCTGCCACTCCACTGCTAGCTGGCACCGCTGCTGCCAGTGCTGCGCGGGCCGCCGAGCGCCGGGTAATTTCACACACCATATGTGCAGCAATTGGGAAGCACTGAGAGCACAAGGCTGGAGGAGCAGCCGCTGCCTGCAAATCAACGGTGCTACGGGGAGGGAGAAGTAGCAAAACAACATGCACAACTAAGCTGTCACATGCAGTCTTTCCAAGGTGACATAAAGCCCCTGGACATGCTCCCAGTCCAATGTGAAAGGCGTGTGGACACGGCTCACTTCGGCATCACCCAGCTGCACATGCAGTGCCGCTAGCAGTGATAAACCCAAAACATGGCATCTTCCCCCAACACCATGCAACCCACGGGCAGGAGGTTGGGGGGCCAGCATGCCACACGGTGACAGGCAAGTTCAGGTCAACAGACCCCTGGACAGTGCACACGTGGCTGGTTGCACGCCATGCACCCAGCTGAGCCCAGTGTCTGCCCTGTCCCCCAACCTACAGCCATACCCCTGGGATCTCTGCCGCCGGCTGGGAAACCCTCTGGCACGTTTCTGGGATTGCTGTTGGCAGGGTCCCACACTGGGCAGGAGAGCAGGGTGCAGGCAGAATGGCCCTCAGCAGGGGTCAGTGATGTACACACTGGGCGCAAGAGATGAGTATCCTCTTGCCTGGGAAGAGAAACCTCCTCCTTGCAAGGAGCTCCACTGGTGGGAATACAGCATTGCCAAGCTTCAGTCATCAAAACCTTGAGGTCTACTTTACACCTGGGGTTTTCCAAGGTGGTTTTTTTTTTGGTTTTTTTTTTAACAGCTGCTGGGTCCACGTGAAAAAATTTAAGCAAGTGAGACTCAAATCCTCATCATTAAAGAGGCACAGAAATGGGAAGAATGGATGATGACACGACAGACACCCACACACTTAAACTGTAAAAACTAAGAGGTAGAACAGCACAGTTGTTCTTGTCCCAGAAGTAAAAAAGCTTTTATTTTTTTCTTTCTTGAAACACCTCAGTCACTGAAGAAAAGAAAAAGAAAAAGAAAAAGAAAAAGAAAAAGAAAAAGAAAAAGAAAAAGAAAAAGAAAAAGAAAAAGAAAAAGAAAAAGAAAAAGAAAAAGAAAAAGAAAAAGAAAAAGAAAAAGAAAAAGAAAAAAAGAAGTGAAGTTTTAAAAACATGGTCTGACATCATTTGTACTCACCTTGGCAAGATCTCTTATTTTTCAAAGGTCTAAGAGCTTCTAGGTGAATACAGCAGCTCTGGAAAGAGTTTGACAGTACTATCTGCAGAGAGATACCATGAAAGCAGAGGGTCGGAGTTTTTCTCTGTGTAGTCCCATTAACAGATTTTGGCTTTCACAGTTCCTCCAGTTGGCTTCTCCTTAGCAGAGGGATCTGGAGAGCAGTTGCACGGCAGCTCTGGGACGAGCACAAGAAGCCTCTCTGGGGAGCTGGGCTCCAGCAATCAGGGGTGCAGGGCTGATCCACCAAACAGCTGTGCCCCGCATTGAGCCTTGCCACCAGGTACGAGCACGCTCTCCTGCACGAAGAGCAAACACAGAGCTGACAAGTGCAGCCTTCAGCTACAGTGCGGCATTTTGCTTGTGTTTTATGTAACCATTTATGACTGTTATTCAATTATGAAGGAGAGCTTACCATGGAAACTGCAAGGAGGTGTTTTGTTTAAGATACAGAGCACACTTTTTAAGTAAGAGCTGTTCATCTGTAATATGCAAACATCTGAACTGCATTCAAGGTTTCACATTTAGATGCGTTTCCCAGAGAATGGCCAGTCCTACTTGGAGGCTGTGAACCGCACGGCACACTTTAAAACAAATATTTTTTACAATTTCCCTCCCTAAAGCTAAAAAGCCAGGTGAAACGAAAGAACGGGTCCATTCCTTCATGTGGCCATTGTAGGGTTCGGTGGGAAATGCCGTTTTCCGCTGAGGTCCCATAGGATTGTAGCGGCTTAGCAGGCTGCCAGCCTACATCAGCCCCCCAAACTGCTAAGCCTCAGGGACCGGTCCCAATCCTATAAGGCCCACAGTCAGTCGGTAAGTGACCTAGTAATCCAATTAGGCAGCAACACAGGCTGTCTAAAGAAGTAAAACAAAAGGAAACAGGGAAGGGAAAAGTAATAGGAAAGAAATTATGCCTAAAGCCAAGCATATCCTCATTACTCCCCTAATCTGAAGCTGCAAGGAGGAGCTTAGCTGGGTGCCCAGCGCCTGGGAGGGGGAGACAACAAGCTACAGAAAGCCCAGCTCACCTCCCAGCCTGGACCTCCCCTCGGCATCAAACATGAGAGCTGCTCGCTGGGTGTATGGAAGACCAGGCAACGAAGACAATCCTCTCTAGCCAGCCTCATCAGTAAAGCTTGGCATGAATTCTCCAACCTGTTCTAGCTATTTAATGCACTTCTCTGGCTTTTGTAGCACTGCATTCAGCCATCGCCAGGTATTCCGAGTTCGTTATCCAGAAAACCACGTGGCCGCAGAGGGACAGAGGAGGGACACCAAGATCATGCCTTCTGAAGACAGCTGAGTGGCAGAGGCTGCTCCTGCAAGCGCTCTCTGGAGGTGCCCACTCTCAGCTGCCTGGCCCCGATGAATACCCCACACTTTTCAGAGGATACCCCACGTCTAGCATGAACGTGAGTAAACCACCCGTTCAGCTTCATAGGTCAGACCCCTGGGAAGAGAAGGGAAATGCAATTTTGCAAGGTACTGTGAAAAATACTGCAACTGCAAGAAGGGGACTTCTGGTTAAAACAAATGTTTAAACTGCTGGTGGTTTCACGAACCTAAGAAATGAGCACGGTAAAAGTTTTAAAAACACATTTTAAGCAACTTCCTAGCCGAGCACTGGCTTCTACTGGGCAGTAAGACAATTACAACTCAAACACAAAGCAAGAGATCTCAGCCACTGATGGATTTGCCTGTGGGTGGGAAAGCTCAAAAGCACAAAAACTATCACATCAGCAACAAAATGAAAGAAAAAAAAAGCCTTATAAATACCATTGCTATGGAAAATTAACATTTTTAATAGGAAAGTAAACATAAGGCTTGTTCTATATGATGATAACTATCAGCATGTCAGGTTTTTTTATGATTTCCCCATTATCATAACAAAAGCGTGCAGAGCATCTTGGTTGAACTGCAGAAGTTAAAAATGCATAACATCCCAACTTCTTAGACATAATTTTGCAAACAAGAAGTGATGAGGATGCACTTCTACTGCTCATTTCTTTTATGAATAACTTGAACAGCACTTTAAGTCTGCAGAGAGATCCAGTTATTTTATCAAGATTGACCTGCAATCCAAGATCAAAGTTTGAAAGCAAGATAAGTTAAGGAGCTGGGCATCTATCTCTGCCTTAGAAAAACACTTCTCCTGAATATTAGCATAAAGGCTTTGCTTTTGCTACGTATTCTTTGACACGACACTGCACGGCATCCTCTATCAATGATGTATTGCCTCTGGGTAGCTGTTTCTCATGCTACCAAAACCTTGGCTGAGTGTGGCCAGGCCCTGTTTTGAGACAGAGCCACCGTCGTGCTGGTCCAGCTCCTACACCAGGGGCTCCTCTGGACCACAGAAGACCCGGGGGTAGCCAAATTACCCTCCCTGGCCAACGCCAGACACGGAGCAGCTGAAGCCCATACCAAACCAGCCACAGGCAGGTTTCTCCACCCCACTGGTGCCCCGGCAGGGGGTACAGCCCTCAGGGGCTCCTCTGTGCCCCAGCACAAGGGGTTGCCCAGCAGTAGCAGAGGCAGTGCCAGCTTCCCACGCGTCGGGGAGCACGGGCCCCGGCATGCAGGGCGGCCCCGAAGCATGTTCTCACACGTCCTCTGCTGTGGGCAGTGGCAGGCAGGGAGGGACGAGGAGCCTCAAACGCTGCGAGTTCACCTGAGCCACAGGGCAGCGTTTGTAACATCAGCTACACAGGTCTAGAGAGCGACCACTTTTGCAGCAAACAAAATATTTTTCTACCCTCTCCACGGACGATTAGCAGCGCAAGCCTGAAACGTCAAAAAACAATTCTTAATTACCGAAGTCAGCACTTAAGCACTCCAATTATATTTCCACTGATTTCTGAAAATTGGATTCTCCACTACATTTGCTGTGTTTAAATTAGTTTCTTACCTCATTCGCGGTAATTATACTTTGACAAACCAAATTAAAATACAGTTCAGATTTCTAAGATCCTACTTAAAAATAGTGGGGATTTAAGAACAAAAAATTTCTTAAGCCTACCGCCATCCACATTTTTCATTGCCCTCCCTTCAGGGCACAGGCATGCGGGGGGCTAAAAGATGAGAGAGATGCAAAGGACAGTATTTTGTTAAAATGCTGTAGCAACAGTGTTTTAGTAGTAAGAAACAGTGTTTTAGTTCTGTGATAGAAACTCGCTGTCTTATCCTCCCTGCCCCTGTATCACAGAAATTAGCCTCTCCTTTTATCCTAAAAACCAACAAAAGTTACTATTCTCAGGCTCACCATCTCCAGTACTGCAGAGGACTCCAGCAATGTGCACTTATTGGGAGGGAATACATTTCTCACTTACAACTAACAGCTATCTATATCTAAGATGTATGCTGAGACCCCAGTACCTAGACCTACCATCAAAACATGCCAATGGGATAAGCATGGCTTCTGCAGGATGCAGTTGCACCCATTTGGGGATGCCTACCCTTTATTAGGGAATTATTTTCAAGTTCCTGTTTGCAATTAATGTTAGAAATGGAAAAGGAGAGGACATTAGACAGTATATTTCAAGAAACTAAGCAACCAATGGAAAGAATGCATAAAACCCACAGTATTTTAGGGAAGGCCTCTACACGCATTTACTTCATATGATACAGTGATTTCTCCAAAAAGGACTCCCCTCCATACATTTTTCTCCCAAAAGAGGAAGGAAAATCCACTAATAGCCCCTAATCCCTTTTCCAATCTCAAAACTAAAACATCTGAAGCACGCACCCTCACATTGCAGCCGCCTGGCAATAGCCACGGGAGTTGTCGAGTATCCACAGTAACTATGGCAAAGCCGAGGTGCCCACGGCAGCACTGCGGGCAGCATCGTAGCCCAGGCAATACAGTCACAGGAGTGTGTCTCAGCACCTGGACAAATTAATCCCATTCCCTGCAGGACCAGAGCCAGCTACCTGGCACAGCATCTCCAAGGACAGGCGGGCATTACACTGCCTGGGAGGTTCGTACACTGAGCAACCAAGCCAGCCCTGAAGTTAGCTAACAGTAAATTTAAAACAAAACAAAAAAAAAAGTTTCCGGTTTCTGAGGGATCACAACTGCCTCAAACAAGCAACGACAACAAGTCTGAAGCAGCCTGGACCAACGTGGCATGCCATCCTCTCGTTCCTTATGGCAAAGAGGTAAGGCATTGTAAAGGCCCCACCAGCTCAACTACAACTAGAGAGGAATACAAAGCAAACCATCTGCATGTACTCGATAGTGTTAATTCAAGAGGATACAGATTTACATGGTCATATTTTCACTTCAGTATAGGGACATAACATGCTGCTGTCACAGCTACTTTTTTGCAATAATAACTTTTCATTATGTTTGTTTCTGCTTTATTTTTATTCTCATCTTTCGCAGATACCCATTACTCAGCAGTGGTTGTTGGATTTTATGTTCACATATGGTTTAAAAAGGTGGCTGTTTAATGTTTCCTATATGTAAATAACTACATGCTGTTCCAGTCCCTGCTGTGCAAGTGAAGGAACAATTAGATTATAGAACTGGAACACAGAAATACATCAAGTTGGTTTTCATCTACAAATCTATTAGAGCTTACTTGGGGTTACATTCTCTATCTTCCCTTTTACCCACGAATTCCCACTGCTTTTAATGAGTACGTAAAGCAACCAGCAATGGGCAAAAATAGCCCAAAAAGCAGGAGCCCAGTGGAGCAGCCAGCAGCCCAGGTGCAGCCCTCTCGCAGGCATCCCTCTGCCTGGAGGCAGGGCTTTTGCCACCACCCCGTTCAAAGCTGAACCCAGCACGGCAAGGCCAATGGGCCCCAGGTGCCGAGGGTGCCTGGGGAACCCCCCACTGGGGAACCCCCCATGGCCGAGCAGAGAGCAGGAAGCCTGGGGAAAGGCCACACAGGGTAACATGGCAAGCCCTGTCACCGGTGCTCCGCACAAACGGGAGCCTCCTAGCAGGGAGCTGGCTTCACCACCATGGGACAACGCACGCAAAGAGCAGCGCAGCACAGCAGGGGCAAACGCCTGCATTTTAAATAATTCTGCTTTTACTTCATTTGTGGCAATACCCTAGCGCTGCTACTAGAAATGAACACGTGTTTTTCAGTGTAATTTATCATCTTTTTAATACGTCCGATAGTATTTGTTTCAAATCAAAGCGTCCATGCCAAGCACATTAAAATCATTTTTATTTTTCAAAATGAACATCATGAGAGCCAGAAGCAACATTAACATAACCACTAACATTTCCAGCTTGTTCAGTATCAGAAACCAGCACATAGACTAATCTTTTGAACTTTCCAAGGTGGAGAAACACTCTTTAAGTAGATAAAGAGGAGATACATAAAGTAGATAAAGTGGAGATACATAATTAGTTGTTCAGCCAGTCTCCCTTCCTTGCTGAGCCACGACAGACCGCAGGAACCATTCCAGCTCCCTGCCACCCCCAGCTCTGATGCTCCCAGGCTTTCAGCGCAAGGGAAGAAAGGCAGATACCAAGTAAGGAACCTGTAGCCGCATGTAAACGGGCAGCAGACCTTTCATCACAAGCACTCCCAGACAGCCCATGCTGCAAGCCACAAAATGCTTGTCCAACCAAAAACCGGGCCCGTACTGCAGAAGATGGAAAGCCTTAATAAAACTATGATGTACCACTGAAAGCAAGCAGGAAACAAGGCAGGTAGCAGTGGCGGCATCCAATCATTCCTTTCCAATAAAGGGGGAGTTTGTTGGGTTAAAACTCCTGTCTCATCCTAGTGGGACCAGCACACAACTGGCTTTTGTACACAGGCGTGGGGCAGTGAGCAGCAGTCACCGTCAACTCGATCCGACAGCAAAATTGCCCAAGTGTATCAGTACCACTGCAAACAGATGAAAGCACTCCCCATGCAACCACCTGCCTCAGGTAAGTGGGTGTAGAAATGAATCTCTGGTGGCAAATAAACAAGTAAAACCAGAAAAAGCCTCAGAAGGCAGAAATTAAGACACTAATCAAGAAACCAGGAAGGAAGGGGGGGGGGGGAAATCATCTTTGGCCTATGGAAGCAGGCAGTAGACACCCTGAAACCAGGTATTAATTCAATTTATACAAATGTAGCGCAAACTATCAAGTTTGGGCATAGTCTTTCTGTAGTTAGGAGACATTGCAGTGACTGCAACAGCTACAGGATTCAAAAGATGCTCCAAATCAACACTGCAGTACAAGGATGAGAGGAACCCCAAAGTTGCTCAGGTTTGCCTTCTTCCATCCCCATCCCACTCCCCCACTCTCTCAGTATACTAATAAGGAATCCTCACCCAAATTCAGTCCCAGTAATTGGTTTCTGCTGACCCAAAGTTAATCTGCAGCTCTAACAACAGATGATAGATCTTATTTCCTAACCTGGCAGCCTCTGTTCTGTGGCATTGCTCTGCATATTAATGATCTTTAATGACACCCTGAAAGCATCTGCAAAGTCTCAAGTATGGATTTTACCACTTAGTCTGAAGCCATAAATAGCCAACGATGGTAAAGTATGTTTAATGATCAAAACCAAGAAAGGAAAGCATTCATTAAAAATCTTCTTACTCTTGTGGAAAGGGGCATTAAGATGATTTTTCTCCTGGACCAGTGGTGGCAGGTGAGTAAAGTGATGAGTAATATTAGCCTGAAAGGGATCTTTTAAAAATAAATATTTTTATTTTTTTTTAAGTTGTCAGGGAATAAGCCTATTCAGTGGAAGCAGGAAAAAAAAAA
>VXBL01007270.1:192051-221912 GCA_013400195.1 Aramus guarauna
AAAAAAAAGGTCAAGGGAGTGAAGGAAAAGAGCTGCCCACTTGCCCGTGACATTGTCAGCTTTGGACAGTGATGGAAGATTAGTCCTTAGGAATATAAATCACCTCCAGTCAGGGCTTCTGGAATTCAGTGCTTCCCGTGACTGCTGAAGAGGCAGTGTCAGCTGATCCTTATTTCTCAAATTTGGGATGACAACTGGGGTGGGATAAGGCTGAAAAAAAGGGTTAATTAAACAAAGAAGCAAGTACGCAAGAGCCTTTAGAAATTGATTAGACAATGAAAGTAAATGACTTGGCAAAACAAGCTGGATTTCACTGCCAGAGTTATAAAAACATCTAAGAGATGGAGTGCAGTTTTAATGATTGATATTCTCACTGTATGTTCCTGCAGAAATGATAAATACTGGGATATATATTGGGGTAAATGAAATCACAACCCAGTCACCTCCTTTTCTGCTCTGTGAAAGGAGGAAAAGCTGCCAAGGATCTCTTCATCCAGAAACCAAAGCACCACCAAGGACTTAGGAAAATGATCATGTTGCCAAAATAAGGCTCGGAAAAATATATTCATCAAGCTTATGTAGCATTTGTTGTTTTCTTGCTTGGAGGAACAGTGCATCAACATTCAGGTAAGTTACCAAAACCAGAAACCCACCCTTCCTCCTCATTTCTGCTCTATAGCTAGACTCTGCATCTTCCATTCTCCCATGCAGATCTATTTCTGTTTGTTTGGGAAGTCACATGGCCAGGGGAAGGCCCAGAGCCTTGGGAAAAAACAAACAAACAAAACAAAACAAAACTGTATGTAAAACATAGATCATGCCTATCTTACTTTTCTGATTGTTACTTAATACTTTTTTCTAATATACCGGTAAAGAAAAGAGGCTTCAGTCCAATTTCATAACACCGAAATCTTGAATCATCATGTTCATGAGGTCAGAACTACAACTGGTATAAATTTACTTACCACCACCATAAATCCCAGCATTGTAACACTGAAATATTCCAGCCGTCAGAGCAGCAATGTTGCAGACTGCCCTGCATTTTTAACCTCGATCGTATGTAATTGTTAATCACTGACCCATTCTCCAGCAGCCCTTGGCAGGAGCAGGTTGCTAAGCGACCTGTTTTTGCTCCAGATACTTTTTTAAACTAGTTTAGAAATGGCCAAAAGTCAACAAAGTGAGTATTGAGACTATTGCAGACAGATCTGAGGTGGACATGGGAGCATAGGAAGCAAGTGAGAGCGATCCTCACCTCTACTGAAAACATAATAATGCCCAGTGCCACTTTACTACACACAAAAACCCTTTAAAGAAGCCTTGCTGCAACCCTGACACAGCTCGCACACCTCCTGACCTGCAGTATTAATTGCCTCCTGCTTCTGAATGAACTCCCGTGCAATTGTTAGGAGGAGACGATAGAGATGAAGAGCAAGACCTCCCTGCATGGCTTACGCTCGCCCTCCTGGGGAACTGTACCCGCATCTCGGAGGTGTAATGGCTGTAACCCAGCATGGCCGACAGCAGACACCCCACCGTGCCCACCTACCAGCCCCACAGGGGTGGCGAGCCCAAACACTGGCAGCGCACAGAGCTGTCACCCGTGGGTGACAGGCAACATCCTCCGTATCAGTGCTTGCAGGCACCTGAAGGACCGCACAGAACAAGAACAGCCTTCAGAAACACACACAGGGTTTTATTAGGGAAGAAAATCCACACTGTTCTTAGAAAGCTAATGGGAACATAATGACTCTCCCAGACAGAAGTGCAGGGACTTTCTACAGACCAATGATTCGAAATAATCAGGTAGAATTAATCACATAAAGGGTAGAAATTGTCCAGTCTGCATTTCTGCACCCGTGCTGCCCCGCAGCCTTCCCTTCCCAGCTCCCCCATCAGCAGGTACACTGGCACGCACACCCTGCCGGTACTCAACCGTGGGCCCGACGAGCGGCACATCAGGCCGCCAAATTATTTCTGCTGCTCCCTTCAACAGGCTAGGGCTCTTACTCCCACGAGGCTGCCACACTCCTCAGGATTTGAAGGGAGGGGCCTTTTATCCTTCTGGCAAACTAGCTTGGGAGGGACACGGACAGTGCGGGGAGGACTGAACACTGCCCTGTCTCTCAGTCATCTGAGACTCAGGTCTTTTTTTCCCTTCCCTTTATTTTTTTCTTCTGTTTTTTTTTGTTTGTTTGTTTTAAAATTGAAAAAGAAGAGCAACACTTACTGTGTTGTCATCTCAGAGAAACATGTCCTCATCTCAGTATTTTACTCATGTATCACCTTCTCATTAACAACCACTGTGGTATGTCATTATTAGTTATAGAAACTTGATTTTGTCCTATAGAAATGAGTGATTAAAATGCTACATGTTTAAATAAAGACAGAGCAACCAAATTAATTGTCAAGGAGGAACTGGAAAAGTTGCAGGATTCAGGAGGAACACACAGACAGGAAAGCTCCAAAGGTCTGCTTTTTCTGCCCTTTTTTTTTTTTTTTAATATAAGCTATTAGTGTAGGTTATAATAGCAACTATAGTTATGAGTGTAACTAGTGTAAGTTAGACCTTTATGATTAGGTTCACAAAACAGCTAAACAATTCAGTACTAAAAGCTGTGGCTATCTGCCAGAGTGGATACTCAAGTAGCTGAACATGTCTTGTTTTCAGAATAGGCTGTGTGTCAGTTCAATACATTTATGCAAACATGCCCTTTTTTTTTTTTTTTTTAACTTCAAGCCAACTTTAAGAACAACCCAGCCCAACAAATACTGGGGTAAATACACACAAAATCAGTAAAGGCTTCCAGCTTGTGCCTCTCTTACCATCAGGACTCTTCACCAAAAGTAGCCTGGGCTACAAGGCCAATGTTT
This sequence comes from Aramus guarauna, assembly GCA_013400195.1. NCBI lineage: Eukaryota > Metazoa > Chordata > Aves > Gruiformes > Aramidae > Aramus > Aramus guarauna. Next base: position 194,926 of record VXBL01007270.1, read on the forward strand.
TAGGAGTAACAGAGATGGGTGAAAGAAAAACGTAAGCTGTATTTTGTAAAGAAGGAGAAAGATTTGGACAACCAGATGATTGCGAGGGACAACATGTGCAAAAGGAGCAGAGAGGTATGAGGATCAAGAGGTCAACAGAGTAAAACAGAGAGGGATCCAGAGCAGAGCACCCACCCCATGGAGCCAGCAGGTATCGCTTGCGGGGGCTCTGGCCAGACACACAACAGGGCAAAGGGACAGAAATGGGGCTCCTCATAGCCAACTCTTCCCCCTGACCAGCATCCCCCTCCTGCTGGGTGGGCCAGGGCAATGGGGAGACTGATGGGGAAGTCCTATGACTTGGCCCCCATCTTCATCATCAGTGAATTTTCACCCCCCTGAGCACCAGCTGAAGCCTACAGGCAGGGATGTGTAGTGCATCAGCCTACACGCTCTGCAAATGCTTGGCATTTGTTTCACTTAGCCTCTGTTTTATAACCCTGTGAAAGAAATGCTATGAAATTACTAGCTTGGAAAAGAAATGATTAAGCATGAAGAAGTCATACAAAACCGAGGGGCCTCACAAGTAATTTGACCGCTTCTGTTTAGACTATATTTTGATAGTTTGTTATAAAGGACTTAAAACCTCAACCCAGCTTGCCTTTGCTGCAGATCTCAGGGTCCAAGGGAGCTGTTTATGGCACTTGGTGACGCTAAAGCCAGTTATGCAGCATAAAGCTTTGTCACTGCCTTGTCAGTCACTCCAAGCAACACGATACCATCACCTCCAGCTGACCCCTGCAAGTTAAGTATTGTTTCATGAAAAAAAATACTGAAGCTTGTTGATGGCAATCTGCCCTCCAGACAGACAGACCTTGCGCAACACCCAGCGGGATTGCTAACTGGAGATAAATACCTACAGCGCATGGGAAGGTGATGAGCCAGAAACACAAAACCAGTGTCTTTGGGAAGGCTGCTGGGATTAAACAATAACATTTCCACAGGTTCTGCAGAGGAAGAGCTAGAGACGACCCAGAGTTGGAAAGTTTGCCAAATAAAACTGCTAGGAGCTGGATTGCTCACTGTTCGGTTTTGCAAGAAAAGCTTCTAGGAAAAGAAAACAAACCCCTTTCGGTCCTAGAAGTGCCTGGAGTACAAAACCTGGACTCAGCTCCGTACCCTGCCTGTCCCAGAGACTAAAAAGGATCAGGCAAGGAGAGCAGAAGGACAGTACAGTATGCGTGTGCATGCAGGCATCAAACAGGCACGGCTGCTCAGGAGCCAGGAGACAGACTGCAGAAGTAATTTTAGGCCCACTGGCCTCTGCAGAACGATAACAAAAGGAAAAAAGGAACTGTGAAGAGCTCCAAAATGCAAAACACTTCTTGGAGCGAGAGAGCTATTCGAGTAGCACCTGATAAATGTTGGAGTTGTTAAACGATTGATGCCCGCAGGCATCAAGCAACCGGCCTCGAGCCAAAAGCAGAGGTGACTGCTGAGATTGCTGTAAGTTTTGCCTGTACAGAGACCTGAGGACCAAACCTAAAAGTTTCAATGAACTCTATGATCTCTAAAGAAAGAAGAACAAAAGAAGAAAAAAAAAAAAAAAAAGGCACAAAGATCTGCAGACCTGATTTGCACAGTGCTCTACTCCATTGGACATGAAGCAAATCTGACCATGCATAAAATATCACACTATGCATTTGGAATCAAGTTCCTACTTCATCAGACCTATTAAAACCAACCATCAAGGGGAGCCTCAACCTACTCAACACAAGCAAGCACCAGGCAATTGAGTATGCCAGGGATTTGGGACAGCGGAGAAGGCAGGCAGGAGCACCCATGAGAGAGTGGAAAACTAAGAGGAGTACCCAAGACAACTTCCACAGTGCTGTGGAGACAGAGGTACATGGCACTCCAGGTGTCTCAGGCTGGTCAAAGCCCACGCTGTTGTCAGAGATGACAACTCCTTCTTCTATCTACGTCCCACGTGCTGGACCTTGCCTTCTGCAGTCCTGGGTGCTCCTGTACCCATGCAACTCAGGGCGTGCAGGTAAAGGTGAACCCTTGGTGAAAATCAACACTACCGACAGTGGTTTCAAGCACACTGGCTCCCTGAACACCTCACCACATGGTTGCTAGCATTCTCCTTGTCCTACCCCTTGTCCCAGCCTCCTCAGGATGTCAGTGGATGGAAATACTCCTTCTCCTCCCACCCCACGTCGCAGGGATGCACATGGGGCAGAGCTGGCACAGACACTTCTGTGCTGAATCCCTTCTGGTAAAGCAGCCTCACGTTTCCAGAGAGCCATTAATCCATCACCCTTCAGCTCTAAAATTCATACAAATTATTTTATTCATAATTAATTAAGGTCTCTACATGTGGAAATTAAATTACTATCTACAGTGTAAAGGGAGATAGCACAGAAAAACCTGGATAGCAGTAACAGCTCTCTCCTCTGCATGAATCAAGAGGACATGTGGGGGTGGGGCTATCTGGCAGTAGCTTTGGGTAGTAGTACAGATTTCAGCATCTTTGAAAAGATGCTCAGGCCCAGGCACAAGAGACCTCTATGTCTGAGGTGCCAAATTAATCCCAAATCTCAGGTGCCCCTCAACTCTGGTCCCAGTAATCCCCCTAGTCTCTTGTGTTAGCAGCACACTTGCAGGACAGCTAAAAACCCAGCGTTTCTTTTATTGCTTGGTTCCTCTGCAGGAAAACAAGCTGCTTGAAGCACAAAAGAGCTGCTCCTCATCATATGTATTTAGACTCACCTTTCCATTCAAATCAGGCTGCAGCAAAACAGAGAACATGCAGGGAAACAGATGGCCCTGCACTGAACACAAGGCGTAATTCACTTGAGGGGCTGAGAGTCAGGGAGGGAGATGAGCAAGCTGCAGATCAACACCACCATTGAATTCAGCCTTGTATTTACAGCAGAGCCCTGCTGTAAATACTGTAATGCATACTACAGCCATGAACATTTTCTCATCAGTTCAGAAGAAAGATTCTGGAAAGTTTTTTTTTCTTCCTGTTTCAATGGCAAAGCAGCATCTGAATCAGTCATGAGGATGATGGTAACAGTTTCAAAGGCAACTTCCTCCCATCCCTGATAGCCCATCAATGCAGTTAGTATCAGAAGCCACTGCAAGAGTAGAAGGATCTTTTTCCCTTGTATTCAGCTACTAGTTTGCCCAATTGCAAAGGGAAATTTAGGCCGAGACAACTGTAGGGAGATAGTCTGTATACAGTTACTCAAAGAGACCAGGAAACAGATGTGTCCCAAGACATTAGCATACTCAGCCTGGCAGCCAGATTGCAGAAAGGGTAATAGCCATGGTGAAATTAAGCAAAGAAGAAAAGGTTAATATACATGACCCTTCTGATTCTGCGCAGCCAGAAATATCGATGCACAAACTACAGGAAAGTTTCAGGGCTAGATCCACTACCATCACCACCCCCCACCGAGCACCTTCACATCTTGCTGAAGTCAGCGGGGGCTGAGTTGATGCCTGCACTAAAAGTATGCACAACTTTTTCTGACAGAGGGAACAGGGGGAGGCTCCTTGCAGTACCCCACAGGAGCCTTTGAGGATCAGTTCTTCACTTGGCAAGACAAAAACCACCAAGCCAAGTAACAGCACAGGCATGTCTGTTGCTGTAAAAGCAGGCTCGGAAAAGATCAAGAATGTGGATAGCAGGAACAAGAAGAACTGCTCCGTCTGGTCGCTCTTCCTCGTGCGCCCATCTCTGCGAACCCACTGTCTTTGTGAATCCAACCAACTGGTAAGTCCCCTTCTGCTGCTGACGCACGAAGGATGTGAAACCTCAATTAAGGATCCATGTCTCACAGGCTGTCGTAATTCATGCCTTTAGCTCTGTAGGACCCCAGGTCAATTCCTGATGGGTAGCTGCTCCATAAACACAGTTCAGAGGTTAGCGCTTCCAAAATGCCTACAGACACACATGGTATATAATTGAGCATCAAAAGAAATGCAACTATTTTGGAATAGTCAGGTTTTAAAACCAACCGTTTCTTTCTCGCAACATAGCCATTAGATATAATGAAAACATAGTTACTTTTTCCTTTTCGGTTGAAGCTATTCCACATTGCATGGTTTAAGTCGTGCCTTGACCTCTGCAAGGGCTTGGCTTTACATATTTATGCATGGTCTATATTTACACACCACGAGCATAAGAGTTAAGCAGATGCCCAATCTCAGCAGGACTGCAGTTGGTATTTTAGTGCCATACTTAAAGGACCTTATCTCTGTATCTCCAGTACAATGTGGCTCTAGCAAGCTTGGTGACCACAGCAAAGCTGAATGAAGCTCCCAGTTTCGAGTTGGAATGAACGTAATTTTATACAAGAGGCAGCTCATATTGATGCCAGCATCAAGACACTATAAAATAAGGAAACAAGTGTGAAAAGTGAACAACTGAGGCATACCTCAAAAGGTGTAAACATCACTGATATGTTGAGGAAAGCAAAAAGCCCCTCCAACAAGACAGCTCTTGTTATTTGTAGACATTCATCCTCTTGAAGACCCCAAGAGCCGCAGCCCCAGCCCAGGCGCCCACATTGTACAAATACACCCCAGCTGCTCTCTCCAGAGAGCCATCGTAGGCACGTGCTGTCCCTGCACCCCAGCCACACAGGCAGATCCCTACAGCAGCAGAGCACAGCACGTCCCCCCAGCAGTCCTCTTGCAAAGGCTGCCTTAGCCCATACCTCCGCCAGGGACCCCAAACCAGCCTGCCTGCAGTCAGTACTGCTCTGTCTGCCTGGGGTATCTGCCCAGTCACAGGAGGTGGCGGGGAAGAAAGGAGACATTTCCACCCTCCCTTGACAACACAGCTCTTTCTACAAAACACCGTTGTATGAAGCCTGCTTTAAATCAGACCTCACTCCTGCAAAACACATCCTTGCCTTCCATTCCTGCAAACCCAATGGCCTAATGGGACTACTTACAAACACAGCCACACACCGACGTGCCATACAGTCCTCAGACCTGCCATAGCACAGCGCAACCCTTTGAGATGCACAAGTAGTAAACAACACGCAGAATACCCAGATTTTGTTTGCATGTTTGTTATTTCATTTAATACCAGATAATCCCAACCACGTGGGCTCCCATTTGCTCAGAGACCCACCGAGCTCCCTGTTCAGTCTGAACACAGCAATTGTGATGACATCCTAATTTCTGCCCCAAGCTTTGGATCAGGTCCTCCAGAAGGAAGGCGACTGCAGCAGAGCCACCTGCCTTCCAAATCAGAAAGCCAAAACCCAAGACAATCCACCATTTCCAAGGAGCGCATACACAAACTGCTTGAGTAGGGTAGACAGGAAAAAAGCAATTGCCTCATCAGTACTGCTTTTATTAGCGACAGGACCCGAAGCAGCAAAACTGCCTTATGCAAACCACCCTCACCAAACCAAGAGCACATCACACATCGTAAATACCACTCTTCAGCTGGGGATCAAGCACTTTTCTGTCTAATGAGCCTTTCCAAACCAGAGCAAACAATGACCACAAAACAATTACAAAGAATAATATTGGAAATTGCCAATTAAATATATTAAAAAAAGCTTCAAAGAAGAAAAAGAACTTCAACAAAGACACTACTTATTTCTACCCAGCTACAGACAGTACTTATTTAAGGGAAAACATTTTGCTGAAAAACGTGTTTGTTTTAATTATATAAGTCTGAGTTCGAACACAAACAAATCCAAGCTATGGAAAATGCCATACCTAGGCTTTTAAAACGGGAAGAGTTGAGCCAAAGAGAAGCGTGTGCTACAGTAATTAATGTTTCTTTGCAATCTAAAAGATATTTACCATTTGGTTTTGCCTATGGGAAATAAATGCTGTTGCAAAGTGATATAAAACACTGTTCCAGGGCAAAATCTGCCTCTGCCCTGTCCTCAGTACTCCCTGGAAAAAAATCTGTGCGTGCACATGAACACAAAGAAGTGGGTAACCCCATAAAGGCAGAGATGCTGCCCCTTCTCCCCTTCCCAAGCTGAGTACCACCTCTCACTCTCAGAGCACCCACGAGAAGCCACGCAGCCCCTCGCTCCCCGTGGGAGCGCTGCCTGCCACCATTCATGCCAGGGCACCCAGCAGGGTGTCTGGGGGCAGCAGCAATGCTGTGGCCAGCCCAGCTCACAGTGCCTGTCATGGAGGTACCCAGGCCTGCCTTTGATGGCTTTCGGATACCTGGCATGGGTCCGCTGCCCATTCCCATGGGGACTGGCAGCAAAGCCAACACAGCTGCTCATGGTGTGGCAGCGGGCAACAAGGGGTCATGCCAACACACCAGGAAAAAAAAAAGATTGGAAATCACTGTTACCTCCAGTACAGAAAACTGTCTTCAAGTATAAAAACTTCTTATTTCAGCTCCATTTCTATAAAGTTGAAGCATCCCAAACTGCCTGAGGTTATCAGCACAGCCATCAAATGTACAGAGACATATTAAACGCATCAGCAGCTGGCCCAGTCAGATCTCTAAAAGCAATGCCAGTGCTGGCAGAGTAAGTTGCTAACCCGACTACAAATACCAGGATCTGAGGGAATTGGATGCAAAGGAAAAAAGAAAAATGAGATAGATATATGGATAGTTAAGAAGAAAACTCACCAGGCAATTAAGAAGAAAAGAAGAACATAAAACTTATTCATATCTGAAGAAAAATCATCATCCAGGCTATTCCATTCCATTCATTTTTTAGCAGTGCTAGCCATTCAAGTCAAATATCAGAGAATTGGTACTTTTAGTCTTTTGAAGCAAACCTTTTTCCATAAAAAGGAGAACCAACCTGACAGCAATTCATTTGCAGTGGAAAAATAAAGGGATTCCCTCTCACACACAGCAAATTCAGTGGCAAAACTCTATAAATATTGCAAACCTGTTTCAGCAATACATCTGATTTGAAAGGATCTCAGAAGCCAAGGCTTAAAACAAGCCATTAGAGTCAGATACTTTTGCAGTGAAGTGTTCAGAGGCAGCATTTGGGTGGGGGGGGTGGTTTACATATTTTATTTCTTTTTCTCTCCAGTTTGTGACATGACAAAAGCTTGATTTAAACCCCATAGAGCAAAATACCAGTAGAGGCCCTGTTTAAGTAGCAGGAAGAGATTTTTGGACCCCTCCATCAGGCAGCAGTCCCGGCAACAGAGCCAGGCTGCTTCCCCAGGGAAGATGCCAAAAGCTGCTTCTTTCAGTGAGATGCTCAGATGAACCCTTTTCGCTTTAAGACTCAGGGGTTAGTACTGATCTCCTTGCTCACAGCGCAGGAATTTAAGGTAGAAGAACCTTTTCTCTAGTCCAACAAAGATTTGACATGAAGCACAGCCCAAATTCCCCCAGCATTTAAATCATTTCAAAAGTTGAATTCCCACAGCCGAGGGAAAGCAATAACAATTCTGTAAAGCTACAAGAGAGATGCAAAACAGAGTAACAACAACCCATCAAAGATATGTCCTGCTATTTCTGCACAAACTACTTTTATAAAGAAAAAGGAAAAAAAACAACCTGCTGCTTAAAATATTCTTTGGAGGTTACATAAGGGATGAGGTTTTAAAAAAAAAAAAAAAAGTATTAATTCTTTGCTAAAAGGAAACATCCTGAATGAAGGTCCTAGGAAGAAAAAAAATAATAAACTCATTAGACAATTGCATACTATTTACTTAAGACTGCTGTGATGAATGCACACAAGCAGTCCTCAGACAGGGTTTCCCCTGAACTTCCAAGTGTTCCACTCTTCTCTTAACACTGAATAAAATAAATAAATAAAATTGAATACTGTATGCATGAGTAACTCCTAACTTAAAATATTTATGAAAGACTATTATCATTACCCCCGATGCGGGTCATCTGCAGTGCAAAGACATTCAGAACCACAGCACAAGCAGCAAGGATTAGAAAGATAGAGCATCAGAAGTGTTCTTTGCTACCTGGATCACTCATAACTGCTGGTAAGTCTCAAAGCTACCGGGCATCAAAGAAGGGTTTAAACAGTCACAATGGGTTGGTCTGACTGCAGGTTTCAGAGAGTAGTCTGCTCCCAAATGTTACCTTGTATTAAAGCATTCACACAAGTTAGATCAGGATAATTAAAACAAGCCGGAACAATCCTATTAACAGCTAGGCTGGCTAGCTTCTCACACAGACAAGCTTAAATTCATACTTAATTAGCTATTTTAAGAAAGCTCGGTAGTCTCTTTCTAAGACCAGCTTTCCAGAACCAAAGGGACCACCAGCTACATTTTCAAAAGACAGTGGCAGGGGGAGAGCAGAGGGGGAGAGGGGAATTTCCCTCTGTAGAAGAGGTCCCAAGAAGACTCAGACTCTTGTCTGCCCCGAACTCCCTTGACAGCCATGAGGCCATGCAAACCCACCTCAGCTGCAGGCGAGGCAAGAGGCTGCCTTTAATCTCCTGTGCCCTTGCTGGGGCTGGCTGTGACATCTGGAGAGGCAGCCACAGTCCAGGTACCACTAGAAGTTTCACTCACCGTGGCAGATAACAGAAGTACCCAGTATAAGCAGCTGACTTCCTTATTCTCATTATACAATACAAAAGTGATCTTGCAGCCCCTGTCAGGGTCATTACCTAGTATTGCAAGCAGTGAAACTGAACCATGGGGCAGCAGCATCTTGTGATCCTCACAACCTCGTCGTTAGATTTCAATTTATTTTATTTATTAGTGTTTTCTTTATGAGACAGGGCTATTTTACAAGAAATGCTTAAGCACACTGGGTCTTCAGGTCACTAGCTCGACACTACTTTAACAGAAATAAATACTGAGGGTATGCCACGTTATATTCCCCTGCAAAAAAACAACTAAAGAGACTACTGGAACAAAAGCAGCGGCAGGTTTACTTCATGCATCTGGAGTGGAAGCAGGTATTACAACTCAAGTACAAAGAGCCATAAGTGGCAGCAGGACTCTGATAACAAGACAGGGAGATTAAAACAGACCCAAACATCAGAACAAACCGTTGAGGAATCTGAAGGGACAAAGCCAGGGTCTGACAATCACTTTGACATCATTGTGGCTTTAGCTGTATAGATGGATGGATAGGTATCAGTGCTTACATTCGCTTGAGGATTTCTACAAGTTTTATCTCATTCTGTAAAACGAAGTTACACATAACAACTCTACTTTGCTTTTGAATGTTTTCTGTGCAACAAAGGCTACAGGTAGTTCAGTCTCCTCTGGCAATGCCACACACTTTCAGCCCCTGAAATTTAGAACGTTTTTAAGTTAAATGAGAACAGGAAATTCAACATTTTAATCTTTGCTAGGAGAAACAGTATTTCAAATACAGAAAATATTCGCACAGGTTAACAAAAGACAAATTGATTCAATCTCTTCAAAAGCTTAGGAGGGTAGAAATTATCTTCTTCCATCAAGCACTATGGAAGCAATTTTAAAGGAAAGTATCCACTGACAAGAGATACTGCTATATCTAACCTGAAAGACAAGATATAAGGCTAGATTAAATTTTGTTGGCAAGCCAGAGGAAATCCATCGATATCAACTGTCCCATCCACTTACGCGAAGCCAGGACTTGTTTTATGGCGCCGCACAACGTGACCTCAGTTTTGAGCTTGTATTAGCTAGGAACAGTGTGTCCCACTGAAGCATTAAAGTCTACGGACTCAGCCAAATCTTCCATCTCAATACGCCACCAAGTCAAACCAGCAACAATTATCATCCCGGTCTTGAAATATGCAATAGCACATGCAAGAAATATGCTCCACTTGATCTGGGAGACAGATCAGAGCCTGACTCTTCTTAATTCCTTTAGAAACACAGTCACCTTTAATGCCTTAAAAGAAAAAGAGGCCGTTCCAGCAGCATTTAGCTGTCAGCACTTAGGGTGAAGAAAAAAGTATCAATTTTCTTCCACAGGTATCTAAAGATTGAGAGGGAAGGGAATGTGCACCAAGAATCCCTGGAAGGAAAGCAATTAGCAGACAGGGTACAGTGTGGAGGGCAGAGAGTGCCTCCTGTGAAGACGAGACTGGAAATGGCATAGTAGTGAATTACAGTAAAAACATACACCCCCACCTCCAACAAAACCTGTCCTGTACGTGTTGGTGCTTTCTTCTTACAGCGTCAGCCAGTGGCAAGCAGCAGGTTGGGGTAGCCCACAGCTTTACCAAAGCCCAGCATGCACAGTGCTGCACCCATGCTCTGGGGAGACCCCCGGGCATCCCCCACCCTTAACCCACAGGATGGGAGGGTGAGAAGCAAGTGACCTTTCTCAACAAATGTTATCTTCAAATTTCACGCTAGTTAAAATTCATCAGGCAAGCATTTAGTGGCCAGATACTGCTACGGATCAGAGATTCATTTACTTGCCACAGTCAACTGCAAGGAAGAAGAAAACAATCCCCACGCACGCAATTGCCTCTCCTTTCTTATATTTCTGGCATCTTCCTATTTTGTGTGGCTTGTGTCACCATGAAGCAAATGGAGAGCCCAAAGCAACCTGCAAACAAAAGAAGAAAAGCTGGGATAAAAGGAGGTATAGTACCTGCCCCTGAAGTATGAACAGGTTCAGACACCTTCTCTTGAAAAGATAAAGAGCATTTCACATACAATTCCTCCCACCATCTCAAGGAGGCTTTAAAGTACTCGGGAGAAGGAAGGATGTGCTGAGAGAAGACTGTATACTTGCATCAGACACTTTGATGGTATAAACACTTCTGTGTACCCACATTTATTAAAGAGATGATTATGACTACCACGCATGAGTGAAAACAGAGAACAGGCCTCACCAAACACAGCATGCAACATGGGCGGCAGAGGAGGACTCGGGACTCCAGAGCTCGTGGGTGAGGGAAGGTCTTCTACAGATTCACACTTGCATTGCTCTGATGCTAGCAGGTCCGTGTCCATGGCAAGTGGAAGAGGAAAGGAGAGGGAAACTGGAAGCTGGCATACAGAAACACAGTGAAATACCCTCCTCTGATAATGTTCAGGTTAAGACTGCACTTCAATAAATGTCTAGGTAACATTAAGTGAGGATTAAGTGCACAAACATACTAGAAATGGAAAAAAAAAAATCTTATTTTCTGTAAAACTTGGGACTTGCATATCACCTTGGGACAACTTGTTCTTTCTCTCCACAATGAGGAGAATCCAGAGCAGCCAATCCAAGGTGGGTGAAGACACTTCTAACTCCTTGTCTCCCCACGAGCTTATGCATTTTCATAATCACTTCAAAAACAAAGGTCATCTTAGCACCCGAAAACCTGACTAACAATACATTTAAAGCTAACACTAAGGAAATGGTGATGAAAGTATTCCTTTTCACAAAGGCCAAGGCAGGCCTAGAAACAAAGCAAGTTGAGTGCAGATTTTCTCCCTATCTCAGAAACACATGTGCCCACATTGCGACCTGCAGCTGCTGGCTGATTTCCTTCATGCAGTTTAGCCTTATTGGCCTTACTCTCCTCCTGCTGTCTGTAGCTTGCTGTAATTGTACAATTGAGGTATCAGTCTTCTCTCACTAACTCCTACAGACTATATCCTGTACTCTCTTATTGCAGATTCAGCCCCAAGCAATTTTTGGTACAGGTCTCTAAAGGAAGCAGTTTCACCACTGAGGTACAACTGAGAGCAGAGACCAAGAAAATAATTTAGCGACATGGAGAGATGCTTAGCTTAGCAGATCACCTAACAAGCACACTGGTGCTGGAAAAGCCACATGCAGATTTCAGGCAGGGGAACACTCTTTGGTAACTTTCAAAATGCGTGACAACTTTTATTGCTTCCTTGGAAACCCTTCAAAAGTAGAAAAATTAAAGCAATTTCCAGCTTCAGCTTGAGAGAGGGTATGCATTCTTTTAAGGACAGCCACCAGCCCTAAAGAGAGACTTCTATCTGTCACAGACATTATGTTGTATCCTCATAATTTCCATCATATTTTCCCCTCATTGCAACACATGGCATGCTCTCAGCAGCTTCAATAGATAGCATCCTTGCAGCCAAAAACATATCTGTGTACATATAGGGTCACAGAATACAGATGTCTTCAGAAGATCCTCACCTAGCAACAACATTGCCAGACTCCCCATGTTTGCAACTGGATGCTGGAATACCTCTTCAAATGAGCCTTTCCTGTTCAAGAGAAGAACTGAAACCCAGCAGAATGTTTCCCAGCCCCAACACCTAAAGATTATCAATGGCCCAGAGGAAAACTGGATAAATGGGTCCCCCTCTGTGTATGCTTGCAGGGTGTGCTGGAGCAGAGGAGGCATGAGACAAGAAACCTGCATGTTCCTTCTGTCAACAAGGATTTGGGCAAATGTAAGAGAACAACGTTTACTATTATCAGCCATGAGTGAAAGCCCCTGAAGACAAGTCCGACTTTGCTGACATAAACAAGCCTGCTCTTAGCCTACGGGCTGCATAGATCAGAGACCATGCATCCGTCTGACCTCCCATCCCTCACCCAGCTCTGCCTACACCAGCAGCCCCAGTTCCCTGTCAGTCCTTTTTATCTGCCTGGTTGGCAGGGCCAGGGCATCTCATCCTAGAGCAGGTTTGTACGCTTCCTCCAGCGGCCTCCTTCCCCTTCACACATGCCTGATGATCCACCTGGACCAGCGCTGTTACCTCACCTCATGTTACACGCGTATGCCTGCTTCGCATTGCTGGTTGCAGCTCCCCAGCATCAAATCGAAGCTTTGGGAGCTCCCCTCAGGGCTGCTGCTTTTGCTGGCTGTCACAGACCATGGCCCTTGGGCTGTGCAAGCTGCTGAGCAGGATCCCCACCCTGAGACACTCACGTTATCCCGCTGCTCACTCCCTCTTGCACTTGCCAAGAGGCACCATGCATGAGCTCTTCCCTTTCCTGTCCATCAAAAGAAGGAATAAATTACCTCCTGGTGGACTGAGACTAAGTTGTTCTCTGACTCCAGAGACCTCCAGTATCTGCAGCAGGAAAATCTCCTGAGGCATTTCATGTGCTGCCATTCCCAATTCTGCTACATGGTGATTCCCATTAGGGTGTCCTCACCTCCTCCACAGACCTCAGTTAGGATTTCAGCTGGCGTGGATCCTGAGGGCTCTCTCTACTGGCAGCAAAATGGTGCTGCCATTACTGATGCCGACCCTTACATCATGCCAACAGGGCATAGCTGAAATTGTTCTAGAAAAATGGTCTTTTCTGTTTCTGGCACTGAGCTCCATCAATACCCTTCCCCCTCCCCCATCCCAAGGATGGAGCAAACAGGTCAGGCAAGATCCAGGCCCAAGGATGTCCTCCCACACGTCGAGCACAAGGAGCAACCTGTGCTTCCTCTCCTCCCATATTTCAAGATGATTTGGGTACTCTGCAGAAAAATTATGGATTTGCTTCTACAGCTGCACCAAGCTGAAAGCTTGCTTTTAAGCATAAGTTCCAGTCGTCTTCGCTGCTGCCTCTCCTGCTCCCACTGCAGGACAAAAGGAGGCAACAGGCAAAGTGCTGACAAAAAGCCATTAAACTTGTAAGACTAGTCCATTTGAATGGAACAGTCCTGGGCAAAGAGAGAGGAGATACTACCCCAGCAAGCCTGTATTTCCTGTCTGAGCTCCACAGAAACAGAAGGCCAGATCAAGAACGCAAACTAGAGGCCAGGGCCAGAAACAGCCACAGAAGCTCAGCAACAAGTAAGCAAGCGCGCAAGCAAGCGTGCACGCTCACCTGGCTGGCATTTCAGGTGTCCAGCAGGAGGAAGAGCACTTGCAGAGGACTTGCTCTTCCTTTCAGCAGCGGTCTGCGCTTGTCCTGACACACCTGCCTCACACAGACCTGTGCAAAAGCAGGGAGGGCAGGAGAAGCCCTCCGCCATTTTGAGACCCCAGCAGCAGCAGCCGCCACATCCATCCACCCAAGGAGGCTTCATGGTACGTGACTGACAGTTTGGTTCTCTTTAAAACTGTCAGTAAAACCAGAGAGCACTATGGCTCAGATGCGGAATAGATAAGGGCCTACATGGGGTAGGGGCTAAGGGAAGGAGACCTCTCCCCGCCACAAAAATGCGGACAGCTTATCTATCTTACCCTGGGGGGTCCCTTCTGAAGGCTGTTTTCCTTCTTTTCCAGGAAGGGAAAGGAGGAGGGAGCGTCTTTTGGCACTCTCAGTTTAAAAAGAAAAAAAAACAAAACAAACAAACAAAAAAAACCCCTAACACCAACAAGACGACCTATTCTGCTGGCCAAACTTACAAGCACTTTTTCCAACCGCAATTCGCCCCATTCACCTGCTCACTGTCCCTTAGCCTCTTTCACCCCCCAGACAAGGCCATACATGGAGGACATCAGGGCAGAACCCACCCCGCAATGGGGAGAAAAGGTGAGGGAAGGGGATGACGTGTGGGATCCCTCAGTTAGGTCAAGCATTTTGCTTCACAACTGCATCCAAACACCAACCAGGTAAGTTTTTCTTCTTGGTTTAATTCAAGGGTGCCTATACTCACAGCTTTTGTTTTAACAAGGTCTGCTTTATTAAAAACAGAGAGTTTTCTAATTTAACAGAGACAGAAACCAAGGTACAGCACAGGATGTTTCTGTCATTTCAGAAGACCTTATTTATATGTCATACATCCACAACCTCCAAGAAACTCACCCACCACACACACCCCTAGCTGCCACTAATTGCACTTGCTCAGGGCCATTTTTACAGGAGGGCTCCCATAGCAGCTTTCCTGTGTTTCTTCACTGGATTTTGGTCCCTTTCCTTCAGTCCCTCTACTTTTCCACAGCTGGCAGGGGGTGGGCACACTCGCATACAAAGACAGAATGACTGTCTGCTGGCAGACAAACAATTACAGAAAAGATACTGAGTTTCCTCAGTAAACCACCAGTCTTTGTCTGAAATCTTAACACTTCACAAGCATTTTGCAGATTTTTTTTTTCCCATATCCAGCCTCTTCCCACAAGCTTGGAGCACCCTGTTTTTGGAGGCTTGTCCCACACCTCCCAATCAAAGGGTGTCTATTTGGAGGGGCCAGGCCAACAGTTGAAGCCCAGCTCTTCTTCAGAGCATTGCTATGGGAGAACTGAGCAAGCAACCCTTACAGCCATCAGACCATAACATCGTGCTACAGAGCCAGCAGCGCATTAACCACAGATGGCCCAAGCAAGCTCAAGTGAGTAATGTAAGTATTGAACCACTAAGTACCTCCACGGTGACACGCTTCAGCGACTGTCTTCAGAAAGCCATGAATGCAACTATGGCCAAGCTTTTAACATCAAAATTAATTCATCCTTGACCTCAGGCACAAAAAAAAAAAAAAAGGGGGGGGGGGGGGGGGGGGGAACCAAACCCACCCACACCATGGATTTGGTCATCAACTTCATCAACTAAACTGATGACTGCTGGTCAACACCACCTGGGCCTTTCCTTGACCCATCACAAGTCTCACACATAACATACACCCATATATGATGATGGCACTACCAAATTTCAGGTTCACATTATCCAGAGATAAATGCATGCAGTCATCCCAAAACCTCATGCAGACTGTCAGAGAGAGTGAAGAATCAGCATTGGGGTACCTTTTAATTGGAGGACATGGTTTGTGACACCCTGAAATATGCTCACAAGGATATGAAATCCCTTTACTCTGGAGCATCCACAATGAGGCGTATGCTCCAAAGTAAAGGGATTTCATATCAACACCACCATAAGCTGCTAAGTAGACCTTTAACCCAAGCACCACTGCTCACACAACTAGTTGAAACGTTAAAGCCTGAGGTAGTAGCAAAGTAAACCTTCACTGATGTCTAAACCATATTTTTGCCCTGTTCTTAGGTTGTGGCTACACTGGAGATGGATAGTAGCGGCCAGTTGGCACCTATCAATGGTCCACCTAGGCGAGCTCCATGGCCATGCTTGTCAGGGCCACCTTTGGGACCTGCAGCACCCAAAGGTCTCATAGCTACTGCCACTCATAGAAAGGGCAAAATAACGCGTTGCTTGGCTCTCTCTGGAAAAAGCTGTTAAATACAAAGAGGCTGCTACTGGCCTTTGAAATCCCCAAATTGCATGATGCTGGAAGCTGGGAGAGCACTTCAGAGGAGTTTCAGTAGCACCTGCCCTGGTCTTGTACTCATCCCTAGGACAGAAGGGTCTGGCACTATTTAGTAGCCTTACACAGACATATTTCATGGAAGAAAACAATCAAATACGACATGAGAGTGTATTCACAAGACCCCCCAGGAAGAGGAAGCTGCATGAAGAACCACCTTGTTCATCCAGTTTGAACTTACGCTCAACTCATGCCCCAGCAGGTACCTGCAGATACTCACAAGTGACCAAAGGAAAACTGTTTTATGATTCTCACAAGCTTCTTAAGCTTTCCTGTGATGCAGAAAGAATATTTCACTGAAATCATATCTTGCCAACAAACAATTTCCACATGCAGCACAAAAGTAAAAACTTTAGACCAATTTAAAAATTGAAAGCTAAACAGTTTTAATTTGGGAAACAAGGATGAGAACGTGAATTGCCAACAAATAATTCTCCACAGTAAAACAACATGCACAGCCTCTCTCCATACTCCCACGTGAGCAAGCCCCGGACATGACCCTTTCAGAGAGGACACATGCCTCATGCCTATGCACATTAGGAGGGTTCTGGTGAAATAATTACAATTAATCCATTACTTAGTCTCCTAATCATTTCTGAGCAAACAGCATTCCTGGACATTTGTTAATGACAGATTCATTTTTGTACCATCCTACTCATGAAAATTTAACCAAGAAAATAAATTGAAAAATGCCCAGGAAACACCAGTTACTTCATTCAAAGCTACAAGCAAGAAAGATTCACGGCTGAGGCCTCATCTGCAGCAGCAACTCACCATCACAGGTGTATGCACCAAGAGCTCCCCCAAGCCACGGGGTCTCACCATCGAGCTGTCCTTGCCCATCATAGAAGCCACCCTCCGTTTCCAGCTGCTCAGGCTGGGTTTTAAGTGGCTTGTGGTCCATGAGCTGCATCAGTAATTGGATACACAGAGTCTCCCAGCAATTCCCCTCTTACTCAATATGTTCCATGTAACATATATATTGCAGATTTAAACACGCAGTGAATGACTTTAACCATCCCACGGGATGCGATAACTAGGTGTTACCAGGAAAGTCTGAACACAGACAAGAGTAAGAATAGAAATTCAGGCAATATTTGCAACACGTAAGTTCTGTGTCTTGCTTGGTAGGTTTAGGAAAGACCTCTAATGCCGACTTTTTTTTTTGGTTTATTATCAAGGGAAAGAGAATATTCCAGCATGGGAGCCCCGAAGCTAAAATTAAAAGCCTATAATTTGGGTTCAATAGCAGTTGGTATAATTCAGATCCCAGCCACAATGAGAGGTGTCCAACATCATCAACTGTCAACAATTATTACTCGCTAGGCGCACAAAACAGCTTTGTTCTGAACTGGAAGCCACAACTGCAAGCAGCAGTAATTGCTACCAAAGGCAAAACACACAAAAAAACCCAGCCTTTCTGTGCAAAATACTCTTCAAATAACAATATAGGAATGGACACAAAAGTCTTACTATCTCCACTTTTTAAAAAAAACAAAGAGTAAAATCCAAGATTGCATACCCAGCAAAGGAAGGGACTAGCAAGGAAAAGGGATCCCAAAAAGACACTTGTTAACTATTCTGAGCTGAACGCACATTTAATGAAACATCCTGTTCGTTAGATACTGAACTTTCATTAGCAGTTTAAGGGAAAGCTACACATGGAAGAGATGAAATGCAATCAATTTCTCCTGAAATTGCATACATTTCCACACTAATCCTCAGCAAGTTCATCCCAACAGATATTAAAAACCAAATCAATTAATACTGATTGCTCACCTTATTTTCAAAGAGGGATCTTAGCACTTCAGCAAGCCTCAAAAAAGGAAAAAAAAAACAGGGCTATTTGTACAAAAGCAATTTATTTGTCTGGTCTTTTTAGATTCATTTAGCTACGCACTTAATTATTTTGGCAGGTAATTCCATCAGCTCAAGTTTCCTTCCTCACAACTACTCTTTTGCAAACTGACAGCACAAAGCAATCACATTTTTATAGCCCCACAGCCTATAGCAACAGAATAAACAAAGTTTTCTGAATCATGGGGCGAAATCCCAAACCCACTGACTTCATTAGCAGATCTGCCATTAAGTTAATACAACTAGTGGGACTTTCCCAGGAGACGATGATGACCGAATGAGGAAATGTATTTTATTAGCACCAAGCAAATGTAGCAGGATTTATGTTCAATTTTTCTTAAACACATGTAGATTTTTAATACATCCCATGCAGATGGGGAGTACAGGGAAGCTACATCTGTCCCTCTCTGGTGTAGGAGTGCAACAGGTTTTCTCACCATCACATGCTGAGTCTTCAAAAAATGTTTTCTCTTTCTGCACTCCATGTAACCACACTATACTTCAACACCACCCTCCCATTAACAGGTCTTGAAATCTTTTTTTACAGAGATCCATTAATGTCTACAAGTAAAATAAGACAAATAGCTGTACAAAAAAAAAAAAAAGTCACTTAAAGCTAACAGTCTTTCTTCTCGGTTACTCTTATGGAGGAAGGGGCTCTCCAAAATGCTAAGTAATTTGGACCTGCATGACCCCAATCAATCAGTCTGTCCCTAGAGCATCCTGCACCCCTCACCCTATGGACAAGCGGGTGTCAGTACCAGTCAGGCTCTAGGGATGCTTTCCCAGGGAGTAAACCACAAACACAACATCTGTCTAGCCTTGACTGCTCCTAGGGTTTCTTCACCACAGCGAGCTCATGTCTCACCTGTCCCAGCTCCCACAGACATAGTGGATGCACAACAACACAAGACAGCAACAGGCTGAAAACCTTTGGTTCATTTGGAAGCACAGAGCTCAGGCACCAGAGACAGTAACGATGGCAGAGATCCATTTGGGGCTCTTTTGCTTCAGCTGTATCTGAGCAGCCAAGAAGTGACTTAAGTGGAACCAGTAACAAGGTGGGGATGCAACAACCTCAAAATGTTTCTCGCATCATCCAGTTTGTGCACTTTCTGCATTGTTCTGCATTTTTTTACCCTCACTTCGTATTGGCTAGTACTGCAGGGAAGCCAAGTCTCTTTAGGGAAGATGCTCCCAAGTTGGAACAAGTTAAGTATCACTAGCTGTCATGCTGCTTCATCACCATAACAGCTCTCTATGTCCCTGTAGATATCAAACCCTCTGGATCAAAACCCACTGTCATCTCTCAAAAGCATAGTGATAAAAGAACAGGATAGTAAGTGGGAAAATTAACTGAAATCAGCCCTCTCTGCATTTTTTTTTCCCCCACTCTGGTTCTCCAGATCACCTGTCACACAGTGGAGAAGTTTTAAAAGTGCCACTGCAATCATGTCACACAGGCACCTACCCAAACTCTAGGGAAGGTCCATGATGAAGGAACAACCTACAAGTGGAGCCCTCCTGCAAGTCATGCAGGTGCGGACAGAAATGCAGATAGGGCATGAATTAAGGCTTTCATAAAAGTTTCAAACAGCACCAAAACTCTGCAGGAATTCGTCAGGTGGTTAAGAAGCAGTACTCTTAAGCATGTCTTAAAACCTTTCCATAACCAAACTGAGCTGAGGAACTGATGCAACCAAACAGAGCCCTGCTGGAGCGCTAGCTGGGACACAGAGGGAAATGCCTTTTGCCCAAGGCTTCACTGGTGACTGATGGCAGCCAGTCACAGGAAAAGCACCAGCAGAGAGCACAGCGGTGGGACACAGCACAGAAAGCCTGGCCCCTTCGTGAGGTCATTCATCATGAAGGAATAGCTGGCAGCAGGACAGTAAGCTTTCAAAGCTCAGGGGGTTTCCACAGCCCAGAAGATCAAAATGGTGCTAGAGTGGGAGGAGGTGGCAAACAGGAGAGAGAAGGGCCTATTTTGAGATCAGGATGGCAAGAGCTGACGTCAGACGGGAAGCAGTCGGGAAGCCTGCCTGGGGTTAATGAGGAAACCCACATCTCTCCCCAAAACATGCCAATACATAAAGGCAGGCATATGATTTGCTTTAGAAGAAGCAAAGGAAACTAATTGTGATGGACTCAGGTAAGAGATAATTCAAAACAACAAAAACCATCTGCCGCTGTGATAATGGATGGGTCCGACAGACAAGCAGTAACTGGATCCAAGCAGGAATTGCCCTGGCTTGCCGAAAGCTTGGTGCCTGACTGAGCACTGCTTATCAGGGAGAGTGGAAAGCCAGGCGGAGGGCTAACATGATGACAAATCAGCCAGGTTACTGTACAAAAAAAAAACCAGGAGCGGGGACTCAAAATACGAAGTGAAACTTTCATAACATCGCTATTTTTTTTCCATGTTTTCCTCTGCAAATAAGACAGACAAGCTACAGGCAATCAAGGCAGTAGCGCTGGCATAGTGGGAAATCATGGGCAAAGCATTAGGCCACAGCTTTCTGGCATGAAGTTTTAGATCTCTAGATATAAGATGTTTTGAGTGAGAGATGAGAGGTGTTTTCCAGCTGTGGTTTAACTTTAGCCTAGAGATATGCAGTTGCTCTGTGAAAGTAGTACCTAAGAGTATTTTTTACAAAGGGAAAGGAAACTCCAGTCATCTGAGAGTGCTATTGTCAGCCAGTCTGAGATGAAACAGCAGAGCACTGACTGATAACAGTGCTGGATGAGATGGCTCTCACATTAGGGAAAGAGATGTCTTTCTTTAGGTAGTTGGTTTGGGTTACAGTTCTCCAGAGGTGGCTGTGGAGCATGTATGGCTTTACATGGGGAAAGCAGGAGAGACGTCCCTCTTTAAAAAGGCATTTTGGAAAGAAAATAAGCAGAAAGAACTTTTTCCAGGTAGGGAAGCACTGCTGCAGCCCCTCCACCTTCCCCAGTGAGAGGCACATCTGCCCCCACCAGCGCAAGGGTTTTGTGTGAGCCCACAGCAGCGGACACGGCAATGCCAGAGAGGGCATTTGACAGCTCCTGGCTCCTAGACTTCTCTGACAGCTCCCTTCACACCAGCACCAACTGTTGCCACCCCTGAGCAGCTGGTCCTGGCAGCACCAAGCTGAGCCCAGACCTCCCAGAGCAGCCACCCACCCCCCATGAGCCCTGCCACTTCCCAAGGGCATCACATTTGGCCCAAAGGACGCTGGCATCTTCCAGTGCCATGCGAGGAAAGGGGCGCATTGCAGGGAACGCACAGTCAAATCCAGTGTTGGAGGTTGCCTCAAACCTTCTGCAGTCAACTTTGCCTTCACAAAACACCCTCCAACAGAGCAATCAAGTTTCTGTGCAACATAGACCCACTTTGCATTGATGTCTTTGCCATCGTTCTGCAAAGGGAAGGACGGTCCTGCCCTCCAGTAAGTCATACAATTAGCAATGTAAACGAGTTGTCAATAACCTCTTGATTGTTCAGTGAGAGGTCGCTAATGGGAAGGTAAATGTACACTGCCAGAATCCATGAAAATTATTGCTATCATGTCAAGTTATGCTTGATGTTTCTGAGATGAAGCTATTTTCAGTTGCTTTGAATCCTCTTCAGAAAAGTCAGTCTTTGAATCAAAAAAAAAAAGTCATGATTGTTGTGAGCTCAGATCCATGCATTTAATCAGTCCAGGTGTTTAAATTATTTATCCATGAGAAGGAAAACTGTACTAATATTAGGAACAGAGCATATGAAGGGGAAAAACAATTAGACATAAAGACATGCTGAATAACATGAAGCAGTAGAGAATTCTCTCATGTACAAGATAACTGTGACTAAGGGTGTTCCAAATGTTTAAGTTATTGTGGCCTGGGCTGCAAAACTCAAAATACAGAGATTTGCTGCTAGTAGAAGAAAAGTTTCCCAACCATAAGGCAAAATGATCATTTTCAACAAGCACAAAGCCCCAGTCAAAAGTTGATACCTTCCCTAATTTGAAAGGGCAGAACTTCTTAAATTTTTTTTTTTTTTTTTTTTTTCAAAAACAGCATCTGGGGAAAAACAGAGTACTTCATGAATTATTCTTCAATAAATGTGACATCCAATGCTCTGGACCAGACCATTTCTCATCATCACTTACGCACAGATAATAACCTCTTGCTTTTCTTTGATCTAAACCTTCTCCTCCTCTATCTTGCTTTTCAAAGCCAACAGTCTACCCAAGCTGCGAGGACCTCCCAGGTGGAGGATATACAGGGTGGGAAGAATACTCCAGCCCACTGCAGCCTTGTTAGATGGCTCCCCCAGCACTGCTTACCACAGAAGCAGCTGGTCAGGCACTACAGCTGTAGGTGCCCAGGTGGATTGAAGGGCTGCAGTGATGCACCGGAACAACCTTGTGAAGAATACAAGACCCTCCCACTACCCCTACTCACTGCCTGCTCTTTCAAGAAATTCTTAAAATAAGTCTGCTGTAATGTTAATGGATTAGGTATCTTGTTCCAGCTCTCAAATGCCTGGTCCTTCAGAAGACTTGGCTTTATCTGCTGAAATTAATGGAGAAGGTCAAGAAAGAGGCGTGCAGTAGAGAAAAGTAAAACTACGTGTCCTGCTGCCAAGATAGATGCATTTACACAACGGTGAACCCCAGCATCGGTACCTTCACTGAGAAAGACCTAGCCAATTAAGTTGATAGCATGCACACACTGATACTTTCTGACCATGCAGGAAAATAAACGGGCGGTTCTTATTCCAGCAAATAATCTGGCTCTTCTCCCGGCTTGTTACCAGCTTTCTCTGCCTCACCACCCGGCACGCAACATCGCCTACCAGGGATGTGGGTTACAGCTACCAAGCACCAGCCTGCTCCTATGCGAACAAGCTAAAATCCTTCTTTGGTCTGTGCCATATCGCAAAGGTTGGGCTGACTACAGAGAAACAAAATCCCTACTTTTGCTCAAAGAGACCCAGGGAGAAGTTCAAGGTATTTCAACTCATTTCGAGTCATTGCCAGCTGCTGTTTCAGTCATTTTGTTTCTACAATCTGGGCAGCACACCAAAGATCACAAGGTTTGGGTTTAAGTTTCATTTAAAAACCATCTCATAAGAGAGGAATCATTCCTCCATTTTATTAAGCAAAAGCCATAAGCTGCTGACAATGCTATTATAGGCGGCAACATCAATGGAACATTATACATATATATAAAAATTACATATAAAAAAAGAAAAACATTGAGCTGGAAGGTTACTAACAAAAATAGAAAGGAAGACCCCTGAGACATTCTCTTCATAATTCCTTTTTACACAAGCCAACACTTAAAGCTTGCTGGCTGAGATTTCCCAGGTAACCTACAAACCATTTTATAGCATCATTGCTCAAACCAATCTGAGTATCCAGTAGGGCAATTTATAAGGGAATGACATGCCTATTATTGACAAAATTCTTCACAGAGCAAGGGAAAAAACCTACAATGCAGATACTTTTTTAAAAGTTGATGTAACATTGGCTCAAATTGAGTTCTAATGGAAAAGTGACCTGTTTTGATGCCAAAGGTCCTTGGCATTACTGCTCAGATGAAAAGTGTCTGTGAAACACTGCAAGAGGGACCCAGTTTCACAAGAAGCAGCAGGCAAATGAGAGGGGAAAGAGAAGCAAAGAAAAAAAATACCACCACTGGACCAGCCTCTGGCACCACAGCCTGCCCAGCTGCTCCCAGTTACAGGGGATCCCAAGTCCCCTTCCTTCCTAGGATCAATTCTCCAGCCATGGGAGTCCTTCATTTGATGTTTGCTTTCAGCTGACATCAGCCTTTTTACTCAGTTTTGCCACATTGCACTTTTGTCATTAGTTCTGGTTAGAGATATAGATGAGATGGCACTTCCTTTTTTTTTTTTTTNNTTTTTTTTTTTTAAACTAAGTGCCTTATGCTGCAAGTCTAAGGATTATTACTTTGGGGGCTGAAATTTCCTGTTCTTGTTCTCATCACAGAAGTACATATCTGATGAAGATCTGCTTGGTCATTTAAGGCTTTTAAACATGTTCTCAGATAAGCACAGCTGCATTTTTAACAGTAGCTAAAATTACAGAATTTAAGAAAGGAAAAATTGATGTGATATTTCGTGCTTTAGTTAACAGTCTTCCAAGATACAAAGCTCCAGTTGCTCTGGAAACTGTAACTTGGACACAACCATGTAGATACATCAGCCCCCTGGCTATAAATGAAAACACTTTAGCAATGCTGCACATTTGTGTGACAAACATTTTTAAAAAACAAGCATTGCATCCTGGTCTTCATATAGGGAGGGCACATTCCACAACCCTCCACACGGGGCACAGTTCTCTGACTGCATTTCCTTTAAACCTCAAGAGAAATGACTGGGCAGGAGCCAGGAGAGCACGTGGACCTGCCACGGAGACGACCGCCTTTCAGATATGGGTGAGATGGGAAACAGAGGTGGGTATTTGAGGGATATGCCAGGGATTCAAAGCAGGGCTGCTTCTTCCTGTGTTTGCATGGTGCCTATCACACTGCAGCCACAGCTGGAAGCAAGCACTGGTACCAAAAGAGGGACTTAGAAGACAAGCGAGCATGGTGGACAGGCTGGGATCTGGTACGCAGAGCCCTCAGCTGCTAGCCCAGGAAGGCTGGAGCTGGGAATGGAGCAAGACAATAGCCATCGGGAGAAGGAAAGCGGAGGGGGATGCTCAAAAGCAGAGTAGGAGGAATGAGTGTGGGGTGTTCGCAGAGCACAACACCAGAAGCCAGATATGGGTTTTTTTGGGGTTGTTTTTTTTTTTAAAGGGGAAATATTACATACGTAAACGACAGCCTGAGTGCTGGTTGCTGTGGAAACCATAACTTTGAATTCAGTGGCTAAAACCTATCATTGCTATTTATACCATGCTCCTCACTACAGCACGAGAAC
Organism: Aramus guarauna; assembly: GCA_013400195.1. Lineage (NCBI taxonomy): Eukaryota > Metazoa > Chordata > Aves > Gruiformes > Aramidae > Aramus > Aramus guarauna. The sequence goes on from VXBL01007270.1 coordinate 219,778, forward strand.
TTTGAGAAACAGAGCGCTCTGGTACCAGACAAATATGGTTTGTTTTTTTCCTCCTGCCTTACACGGAATGATCCTTTCAAACGATGCCTCACAAGGTTTTTCCAATGTTCCTGGCCACTGAATGACTACACAACATAATAACCTCTGATTAAAAAAAAAAAAACAACAAAAAACCCACACCACTGTCTTTCCTCTGCCAAGCAAGACCAGATGAATCACTAGACAGACATCAGGTAGGATTCACTAAATTCTTCTTTGGCCAAGAGCAACCGGAGAAGTGAAAAAGCCCATTTAAAACAGCAGTATATCTTGTTTCCCTTAAGGCAAATTATAGTCAGCATCACATAAGATCATGGAGGGCCAGATCCCAAAGTCAGTTATCATTAAAGATGATGAGCACTGTATTTGTTTAAGGACTCCAGAATATTACCTTTAATATACTGGAAAGCATAACTGGATCATTAATGCAAGAATAAAAATAACAAAAAGGCTATGGATTAAACTCCTGTTGGGAGAATCCCTTTAAAAGCAAAATTACATTTTTTAGTTGCTCTGCTGTTCAATAAGGAAATGGCTTTTTCCTCCATGGGAAATGTGATTCTGGGGCAGCAAGTGTTCCCACAGACCAAGTGGGAGCAGGACTAAGCTGCCTGTAACCAAAGCAGAGGTGACGGGTACGTCACATTCCTCTTCCACCTCACCATTCCAGGGCCTGGAAGGGAAAACACAGTCCCATTCCCAAACCACTCCTAAATCATCTTTTACCTCGAGTAGTATGGAGGTGCTAGCGTAGCACATTATTGCCATTACCAAATATACCTGAGAACTACCATGGGGTGACGATCAGGTTTTAAGACACTTTCCAGTACCTGTGCGCACATCAGTCCCCAAATCAAAGAGCTCGTGGCATACAAGGGCAATTAAGGCAAAAGCTGAGAGAGAAAAATCACAGCATTTTCCAAGGTCACTCGCACCTTCAAAATCCCACAGGACTGTCCCATACGCATGGGCTCATTGCGAAGCACCAAGGACAACCGTTATGTGCAATCCAGTAAGAAATACTCTGCCTGAACAAGGCAGCTTTTGCCAGGGAAAGGGCAGCCAGGGATCGTGCAGGGACAGGGCAAGCACTCGGCAGAGGGGCTCCAACAGCTGCCGAACCAGGAAGGGTGGAAAGAAGTTGCTCTCTGCGGGATCGGGCCCTTACGGCTAAGGTGAAGGAGATCTCCTTTGCCCTTGTTCAATAATTTATATCACAGCATTGAAGTGTCATTGAAATTGACAGAAGCATTTTAATAACACAGGAAGGGGGAAAGATGCTCTAATCACAGATTAGGCACCCAAGTAATCACTCCATAGATCTCAGCTTCCCCTAATTTATTCCAATACATTTTTAAATCAGAATTTCATACATAGCAAAACAATTAACAAGTCACGAGTACTACCTATTTCCTAGCCAAAGCGAGCTTTCACCTGCTCAGAGTCCTCCGGCTGCCGCTGAGAGGGGGAGGTGGGAACGAAGGACCAACGAGGAACCGAAAGTCAGTTTCTCCCAGCGCTTCCCAAATCCGACGAGGTAGTATTGAGCTGCGCGCTGGAACTACGCGCCGGTCCCTGCAACTCTATTCAAGACCGCGTTTGTGCCAGCGCTTCCCGTCAAGCCGAGGACCGCGAGCATCAGTCAGCTGTCGCGAACTTCAGCAAGGGCAGCGCGGGCAGGCCGTGCCCCGCCTTCAGCGACCCGCAGGCGAAAACACACCGCCCTTACCTGACACACGCTCATTTACGCGTATGTTCCTCAAGTGACACCCCGCCTGCGTCCCCGCGCCCTGGCCGGTACGGCTCCACCACAGCAGCATCACCCGGCGGGGAAGGGACCCGGCGGCCGCACCCGCCCCGCGCGGGGCCAGCGCCGGCTGCTGGGGCTCTCCAGGGGGAGGGGGGGCGCGACGGTNGGGCACTCCGCCAGAGCGCACCGGCTTGAGGGGGGATGCCGTGCGCGGGAGACGGGAACGCGAACCGCCGCCCACTCACCTGTCGCGGCTGGGCTCGGCACCGGGGGGCGCCGACAACGACCGCCGCCACCCCCCGCCCAGGGAGCTGCTCCCCGCCGCTGCCGGGCGCCCGCGGCCGCC
>VXBL01007270.1:221926-254042 GCA_013400195.1 Aramus guarauna
GGCCGCCGCCGCTCAGAGCGCGCCGCCACCAATAGGCGCCGCTGCCATATTGTTACTGCCGGCGCTACGAGGGGCGGTACCGGCGGCCGCCTTGGAAACCGGCGACTATTGGCTGTCTGGTGAATCAATCCGGGGCGAGCGAGCCAATGGGCGGCGGAGGCGGCGAACAGCGGGGCGTTCGGAGTTGGAATGTTGTGTGACAATAGCCCACGCGGCTCCCAGGCGGGAGGGGAGGGGCCGCTGCCCCGGGGGGCCGGGCGGTGCCGCGTGCGGACCACCCCCACACCCCTCCTCATCGCAGACCCCGTAACAAAAAGCGACCAATGGGGTGAGGGGGGTGCGAACCGCCCGCCGCGCGGGGTAGCCCAGTCAATCCGGGGGGAAGGCCGTTGGGCGAAGTTGGGGATTGGCTGCGGGCGGGGAGAGCTCGACTTCGAAGTCAAACCGACTTCTGAGGCGGTTGGGAGCTGTGAGAGAACGGCTGCCGGCCCACTTCTGCCCTGTCTCCGGCCGCGCCGTTACTGTTCGGGGAAGAAGGATCCTGATTGCTGGCAGGGGGTCGGGAGCCATGAGTGGAAGGTGTCTGACCAGCTCGGGTTGAACTTCGGGGGGGGAGAAGGCGCCTTCCCCTCACGGTTCCCGACATCCTCGCGGTTCCCTGGAGCGGTGGTGAGCTTTGCCCAACACCCCTTCACGTTCATCCAAGCGCCAGCGGCTATCTACGTGGCTCAACGTAAACGCAAACAAGGTGCAACGGCTTTTTCCCCGTGCCAGCCTACTCCTGTGCTATTTCTGCAGGTAAAGATTTTGAGGGCATTGAAGCCAGTGTTTTAGCTGTGCATCGAGTGCACTGACTCCATTCGATGGGACGAAAGGAAGCCAGAGAGCGCTTTGTCACAAGCATTGTCCCAGCTACCAAAGCGTTGGCTGTTTTCTTTTTTTAAAGTAATGACTCAGCTCCAATCTGGATAAGTACATTTTAAAATGCACTAATAAATAAACATGAGCTGCGTCTTAACTGAAAGTATTTTACAAAACCTGCCGAACTACACAAGTTCATTTTTTTAAACACAAAAAGGTGGAAGCACCTCTCCATCAATTTTGAAAAGCAAGATGGGGAATTCTGAATCAATCGTCATGTTAATGCCTGGATGTGTATCAAACAAAGAATATTTATTGTCAAATACTGTGTATTTGTTCTACCTTTAAAAATAAAATACAAAATCTCAACTATCTACTCACTAATCACTGTTGCTTGCAAATCAAATCCAAATATAAAACATCAGTTTTCTTCATCAAGCCATTGATTAATTAATGACAGGTTTTAAATGGCATTACCACGCCAAGCACTTTAGTCAAAGCATTTAATCAGCAAGATTAAATGCAGGTCCTTTCCTGACATTGATTTTTTAGGTAACATTGCCCACTGATTCAGCCAGGAGGTCTTATGAAAATTTGATGGTGCGCTACGGCCCTGGATTAGGGAAGTTCAGCTGGTCGAGTGGCCACTCAGAATAACCATATGAACCCAAGCAAGGGACAGCTAACTCAGGTGTGCAGTTTGGTTTATAGCTCATAATCACATAGCATAACTTAAAACCAGATCTTCAAGGTGTCCATCAGCTTACAAACAAATGTATCCCATCAGTTTACAGGTTGCACATCAAAATCTCCATGTACCCCAGAGCCATCCTAGCTCCATGTAGGACTGCTGTGCCTCCTGCATAGCCCCAGACCAGGAGGCCAGCCCTGGCCCTCAGCCACCTTAGTCACAACTAGGACCACAAAGGGAAGTCCTGCTTGATCAACCCGGTCATCTTCTGCAATGAAATGCCTGGCTTGGTAGATGAGAGGAGGGCAAATGGATATTGTCTACTGTGACTTCAGTGTGGCTTTTGACACTGCTTCCTGTAAGATCCTCATAGATGAGATGATGAAGTACAGGCTGGATGAGCAGAGAGGTGGAGTGAAAACTGGCTGAACAGCTGGGCCCAGAAGGTGGTGATCAGTGGTACAAAGTCCAGTTGGAGGCCAGTAACTAACAGTGTGCCCTGGGGGTCAATACTGGGTCCAGTTCTGTTCAACCTCTTCATTAATGATCCAGATGATGGTGCAGAGTGTACCTTCAGCAAGTTTGCAGATGACAGAAAACTGGGAAGAGTGACACAAAACAGAGAGTCGTGCTGCCATCCAGAGGGACCTCAAAAGGCTGGAGAAAAGGACTGACAGGAACTTAAGGAAGTTCAGCAAGGGGAAGTACAAACTCCTGCACCTGGAGAAGAACAACCCCACGCACCAATATATGCAGCTGGAAAACGGTGTGGCAGAAAAGGACTATGTGCCCTTGCAGCAAAAGCAGCAAACAGTATCCTGGGCTGCATTAGGCAAAGCATTGCCAGCAGGTCGAGGGAGGTGATCCTTCCCCTCTACTCAGTGCTGGTGAGGCTGCACCTGCAGTACTGGGTCCAGTTATGGGGTCCTCAGTACAGGAGAGACATGGACACACTGGAGAGACTCCAGCAAAGGGCCATGAAGATGACTGAGGGACTGGAGCATCTCTCCTGTGAGGAAAGGCTGGGAGAGCTGGGACTGTTCAGCCTGGAGAAGAGAAGGCTCGGGGGGATCTCATCAACATACAGAAATACCTGAAGGGAGGGTGCACAGAGGGTGGAGCCAGGCTCTGCTCAGTGGTGCCCAGTGGCAGGCCCAGAGGCAATGGGCACAAACTGACAGACAGGAGGTTCCCTCTAAACTTCAGGAAACAGTTTCTCACTGTGAGGGTGACCAAGCATTGGCACAGAGAGACTGTGGAGTGCTCCACCTTGGAGATACTCGAAAGCTGTCTGGGCAACCAGCTCTAGGTGGCCCTGCTTGAGCAGGGGGGGGTTGGACCAGATGCCCTCCAGAGCTTCCTTCCAACATCTGTCATTCTGTGATTCTGTGGCCAACTCCTGTGCACCCCGGCCTCCCTCCCCTCCTGCAATTGTATGCACCTCCTCCACTTTGGGCTCTTTATGTCTCATGCGTGCCTCATTTGCACCACCAACACAAGTGCAACCTGACCACTGAGCGGGTATGACTCACTGGCTTGGCCAAGTGGGGCCAGACTGCTTTGTCATCATATGTCAGCTAAGTCTGGTGACCTGCTGTCCCACCAGGGAGGTGTGCCTGGCACAGCACTGCTTTATTTCTGTATGTCCTGCAGCTCAGGATCAACTTCTTCCATGTTGCAGGCAGCTCCACACAGCCCAAGGAAAATCTGCCCCCTTGGTTAGTAGGCCATGCTTGGCTCCTCAGCCAATGTTTGGGCACACTTGATACACACATTCCTTTATAACAACAACTTGTGAGCCTTTAAGTTCTCCCAGCCTGGCTATTGGTTGTATGGTTAATGATATTTGTAACGCTGATCTGATTTGCCATTTTGGAAAACTTCTAGTGAAAGGGAAGGGATTTGGGCATGGCAAAAACAAAGGGGGAGAACATAATTTCAACTCTCAACCAAGTTGAAGCTACCAAAGACAGCAGAAGATCCTGTGTACAGCATGGCTGCTTTGCCCAAGCAGTAGTTGAGGAAGGCTGTAATACTTCCTAGGTTCAGCCAACACTGGACGCACTCCACTCCGCCAGTCTCCTTCTGGTATGGAGGCTTTCATACATGTCCAAAGGTGAAATCCTGCAGCTCCCAGCATGGTTTGAGACAAACACAAGGTGATAAATCAGACAATCACGTGGCAGGTCCTGTTGCACCCTGTATCCTCCGTTTCTCAGCCTATGGCTCCTGCAGAACACTGTACAGCAGAGCACCGTATACCCCCCCAGACTCCTCTCACACGCAATTTCTACTCTGTCCTATAGATCTTCTGCGGTACATGGAGAAGAATGCTGGAGAAGAGCTAACACTGAAGAAAGGCCAGGACATTTTCTAGCAGCTTGTAAAGCACAATGGTAGCAAGACCCATCTGGCAGTGTATGAGAGTCCGATGCTAGAGAGGTGCACAGCATTGCCACAGTCCTGCTCAAACATTGGTACACTTTTCAGCAGCTGCCTCGGAAGAGGGGCAAGCTGAAAGGGTCAGGGGTATTGAATTGACCTGTAGGTGACGTCTTCCATCATATCCGGTTGAGGAATATTTCTGTTCCAGTGGAAAGCTCCAGGTGTCTGAAGGAGGAGGGGGCTGCCCCCCACCCAGACCAGCTCCTGCATACCCTTCACTGCTCTACTCTACAGATGCTTATGTCAGTACTAGGAAAAAAGGGGCCAGAGGCTGAAGCCCCTGCAGGGACCACTCTTCTCTGCCACTGCACAGGCTCAGGCATACATCAAACAACAGTGCAGGAGAACCATCCCCCTCTCCTCAATGCTGTCACCCCCCCCGCCCCCCTGCTCCAGCGGTCAAGTGCATGTGGGCAGGCAACTGCGTCTCAGCAGACCTGACTGCACAACTGGGGCTTATGCCAGCTAATATAGGCATATTTTTAAGTAATCCCACTTCATTAGCTACTTTTCCAGGGCCTCAGCATATAATGAGTGAAATCCATTAGTCATCTGACAGTTCTAGTTATTCTGCATGTCGGGTCCTATCTCTTCATTTATATATCCAGACTGTTATGGCAGGCTGGTGTGCTAGTTGTACCCCTCCACCTACTCAGTGCTAATATAAGAGTTGTTATTTTTGGCTCACAGTGATTATGTGCATAAAAAAGTTCAGTTTCCTCAAAAAAAATTTGAAAAGGAAGCATAATGCAAGACTGAACAGAAAACTCCCCTTGCTAAACACTGTTTGCCCCACATCAGCAAACCTTGTTTTCAGGTAATTTAGCAGAAATAAAGCATCTTTCTGTAGAGATTCTATGTGAGTTTATGAATGATTGAGTTGCAAAAAACATAGTTGGTTTTGACAAAACTGGTAGATGGGGCATACAGCAGTAACTCGCTCAGAAAAAACAACTTGGCAATTCACAATGAACAAAGTATAACTTATTGCAAGGATGGTAATTCCATGACTGAAAACATGAAATAGCATTTGCTTAACAAAAAAAATTGTATGGATGAGGAAAACTCAAAAGCAAAATTCTCTCTCTACTTCAGATATTCCCTTTTCATTTGTAAAATTACTTATCTCTAAACAAAGCATTTTTCTCTTTATAATGCATGTTTTGGTATTTCTCCTCTACACGAAAGAATGCTCTTGTTCCTGAGCAGTGCACTCATGTACCTGAGAGACAGAAAAGGCAGAGGACATTTCAAGTTGAGAAATTGAGAAAGAGGTTAAAAAAAAAGAGGGAAATTGTTCTTTGAAAAACAGTTGTTGCCTGTTACCAGTTTGTCCTTTGAAGGATGTGCTGCTGCATGTGTGTAAGCTGACATTTTATGTCCTGCACACTGTTAGCAGAAGTATTGCTCACATCAAAGTCCTAACCAGGCCATCAAAGTCGGATTGAATTAGGACTTGTTCTGTACCAGTGACCTTCATGCCTTCTACTTATTTTCCCCTCAGTTTTACCCATAGCTTAAATAAGATGTTCACCACAACCCCTTTGAAAACAGGAACAATGTAATAATGGGGGTTTCTTTCTGGCTTTTAAGTAAAAGTAACTCAAGCTGGTTCCAAGACCCTGAACTCCGTACACAGAAAGTAACTATCCCTGCTCAGTATCCCTTTTAGTAGGGACAGTCTGCTTCCATGAGTGCAAAATATCCAATACCCCTTATAGTCCCTTGAAGATGCTTTTCCAGGCCTTTGCATGCTTCAAAAATTATAATAATCCCTTCCCTGTTTTTTTCACCCGGTATTTGTCTGAATAATTTTCAGGCTGCAGCAAGGCTAATAGTGGGATTGCATCCTCACACATGTAGGATTATGTAAAAGAGGAGATGCATTTGATGAATTACTGTCCACCTTAGCCTCTCTTTTGAACAATGCTGTTATCGGTGTTCACTGCTGGTTGCGAGTGAAGGGATATGTAAAATCACAGAGTACTTTGGATAATGGCGAAGTCTGAGCTTTCCTGCAGTATGATTGCTCATGTCAAAAGGACACGTACAGGGAAGGCAATATTCCTTGCTTCCAATCCCCGTTTTGTTGTCGGTTTATGGTATTAAAGGGTTTCTTTCAATGTCATTGCTAATTTATGGATAAAGAATGCATTACTGGAAAGCCTATATGAGGAGGGCAAAAAAAAAGAACCATCATTGAAAATATTTGTCTCTTGTTGGATTAGCTTAACCCACACATGTAAACCTAAGCAAAATCTGTGTTATTGCATTAGCCTTTTTCTACTGGAAACCTGGCCTCAGCCCTGATGTAGGTCACAGACAGAAAGTCATTTACTGTCCTTAACTAAATCCAAAAGGGGACATTTGCCCTTGAGACCGCCTCACTAAAACCCCAGCAGGCTATGGGCTGGCTTTCGCCTTTGTGAAAGGAACCACAAGGAACCCACAAAGGTCAGCAGAGGAGAGGACAGGGGTGGCACATTTTGTGGCAGCATTTTCCTCTTCTACCCTTACATCTGCAAACACACTAGCACAGAGGTGTGGGGGGATAAACCAGCAAGAGACTTGTGTCTTGAGTGCAAGTGACAATTTCATAGGGAGCACCAGTGCTCTCTCAAACATCAACGATGCATTTGAAGAGGATAGAAATAACCAAATTTTTGAAAGCTAGATGTGAGGGGAGTGACTACATGAAAGATACTCCTTAGAAACAGCAGAGCAAGAAAGCCAGCCTACCAGATGACAGCAGGCTTTGCCATCAGGCTGAGAGCACAGGTTTCTATGGCACCTCTAGGCAGGTTAACCAATCTCACTTCTTCTCTCGGGATGCAGCTTCACACTACATATAAACCACCCTTAACTGCAAATGACCATGCAAAGGGGCAGCGTTGGTCCCCTTACTGCTTGCCTTGCCCAATCTGAACCCTGTGGTGAGCAAGCTCAGTCACTCAAAAATTGACTCTTCAAAAGCAAGACATCAGCTTTCTCTTGGTCTAGGTCCCTGAGCAGGTTGAAAGGATGGACAGCTACCAGCAAAAAGGAAAGGAGAAGCTTCCCTTAGCAGATAGCTATTATACTGGTTTAGCTATCACATGAAGAGTACAGCTAGCACCATGAATGGTGGTGCCCGTGCAGCACTGGTGGAGGTAGGACTGGGTGGGGAAAGTAGAGAGGAGCCAGAAGACAGCCAAGGCACCATTGCCATTGAGAAAAGCATAGCCTCAGCCCACAAATCAGGTGTTTGCAGAGACAGGCAGTTTGGTTTGGTGTTGGGTGTTCATTGGGTTTTTTCATTGGATCCATTGATGCTGTTGAGAAACAGCAGCTTTCGGGCACACAAGCCCTTCCTCGCTTCTGAAACAGAAGCAGTGATCTTCATGTTAAGAACAGATTGAGATGAATTGAATGGGTTTAATTGAATTATGTTAATCAGCTGGACAATTTGAGAACAAGTTTAGTTGGTACTTGTGAAGTGCTCACAAGGGAGAGGTGGTAGGAGAGGTAGGTAATGCTGCTTGTGGGATAGGAGGTGCTAGTAGGAGGAGAGCATCTAGAATCATAGAATCATAGAATATCCTGAGTTGGAAGGGACCCCAACTCCTGGCTCCACAGAGGACCAGCCAAATCAGAGCATAGGAATGAGAGCGTTATCCAGACGCTTCTTGAACTCAGTCAAGCTCGGTATTGTGACCCTGGGAAGCCTGTTCCAGTGCCTGACCACCGTCTCGGTGAAGAACCTTTTCCTGATATCCAACCTAAACCTCTCCCATTGCAGCTTCATTCTGTTCCCTCGGGTTCTATCACTGGTCACCAGAGGGAGGAGATCAGCGCCTGCCCCTTCGCTGCCCCTCATGAGGAAGCTGTAGGCCGCAATGAGGTCCCCTCAGTCTCCTCTTCTCTAGGCTGAACAAACCAAGGGACTTCAGCCTCTCCTCATACATTTTCCCCTCTAGACCCTTCACTATCTTTGTTTCCCTCCTTTGGAAATTCTCCAATAGCTTTATGTCCTTTTTGTCCTGTGGCACCCAAAACTGCATGCAGTACTCAAGGTCAGGCCGCACCAGCGCAATGTAGAGTCGCACAATCACTTCCCTAGACTGACTAGCAATGTATCTTAAAAGTTAGTATCTTCTTTATAGCTGAGATGTCTCTTCAGCCAGTAGGTTCATTTATTCCAGATTCACCTTTTGAAAGTTCCTCTGAGCGTCTGTTTTATGCAAAATACCCTCCTTCCTCATTTTCAATTTGGGGGACCTTTCCCTGTGACCGGTTTGTAGGAGTTAATTCTGGTGACTAGTGGTCGCCTGGTTGCCCCATGTTATTTCTTGAAGGGCAGTGGTGCACTGAGTGGTGTGGACAACCTTCTGGTGCATGCACATGTGTGCTGCACCCCTGACTGCTTTGGTGGCTGTGGACGTGCGATAGCAAGTTTTGCAGTCGGGACTGCGCAGTAATCCCCCTTACAGGGAGGCCTAGGGAAGAGCTCAGCTGAGTAGTTCAATAGAAGTGCTGATGTTCTGCAGAGATGATGTCTAAGAAATACCTGCCTGAGTAATAAGAATGGATTTTAAGAAGTCATTTTATCTCGAAAATGATATTACTCAGCTTGAAAGTATGTGTGCTCCTACAGATGTAACCTTCAGTGCTTCTGATGGCTTGCTCTGTAGCATCATCTGGTGGTTGCAGCAGGGAAAAAATTACCACGCCAGCACCTCTCATTTGTGTATCCTCCATTACCATAGTACCTCATAATCTTGCTGCCTCTTTTTCTTCTCCCCACCACTCCTTCTTCTCCTCTAGGTAAGTTATTCCTGCTACAGTGGCTGGAGTGACAAGAAAAACTGGAGGAGTACTTGGTTCAGGTGACTGAAAGATTGCTGGTCCCACAACTGGCACTGTGTGAAACTTGCTCCTCAGTAGAGGGTCAGCAGGGGCCAGCGTATCACTGAACCCCTTTGGAGACTTGCGTAGGATTTACACAGCCCACAAATTTCACACAGTCCTCAGCACAGGCCTGCAGCTCCCACGTCAGCTGAGTGTGGTGGGGAGCAAGCAAGCAGCAACCAACCACACAGAGATGGACACTGCCCATCAGCGCCTTAGTCGGGCACAAACCCCTGGGGGAGAAAGGGCACAGCTTTAAGCTCCCTCCAGAGCACAGGGAGATGGGGACGAAGATGCGACCCAGGGGCTGTGTTGCCATCAGACGATTTTCTCACAGTAGTGAGCACAACCATGCTTGCATCATCTGGTGAACCTGGATAACCATGGGGAGGTGGTGGTCCTGGCTTTGGCACCAGCCAGTGTGAGCTTGCTCTGATACTTGCTGGGGTGGCGTGATGTGCTGACATCTGGGCTGCTGCATGCCTGGCCTTGTTGCCTTTCCTGGGTGGCCTCAGGAGAAGATGGGCAGCCTTGGCTGTGCGGAAAGGTGATTTCAGCCCATGTGCTCCCCAGCCAGTGTGCCACAGCACCTGCGGAGAGCATTCAGCATGGCTCTTTGTAACTTGTTTTCCTGGTTGCTAAAGCTGAATCTGAGCAGCATGGAGATCTGCAGGAACACACTCCCAGAGCAAGTCTTAGGGATGTAGCTTCGGAGTCCATTGGACTTGCCTGCTGGCTTGTCTCCTGAAAGGGCTACCTGAGGAAACATGCTTGTAGCCTGCAGAATGACAGGGGAAAGGGGCAGGAGAACCAGCTGCTCGAGGGTGAGCAGGCTGCAGCAAGCCTCACCCAAACCTCCAAGCTTTCCATCCCCAGTGATGTGGAATCAATTTGCCTTTTTGAGGCAAACTTACAGCACAAGCCTATTTATGGAGAATTAATCATGCTTTACCCCATAATGTGTAAGGACTGTGAGATGCAGAGAAGCACAAAGCTGCTTATGAAAGGAGGGAGAGAGAATACCTCTGCCCTCCTGTCTAAATCATTAGTCTGGAGCTTTTCTTCTTCAAATATTAACGTTTTCCTGATTACCTGCTCCTTATGAAAAGGTGATTGCACCTGCGGACTCTCTGAATAATTCACTTAAAATATTAAAGCCAGAGAGAAGTGAACTTTTACTTAACAGTGGGTTAGAGCATGGCCTGCCCATGCCATCCATGCTCCGGTGGAGGAAAGCAATGGGAAGCATTCCCAGTGTCCTAGCCCTTTGGAGATGGCAGTACAGAGAGCAAAAACAGTGGTCAGAGCTGCTATGGGCCATCTTCTCCCACATGCATGTAGGTGTGGAGTGGGGAGGGAAGGAATTGGGGGGGAATGGGGAGCAGGGGGAGATAGCTCAATGAGCTTTCCTTCAACTTATCTAATTTTTTAAGCCATCCTTAGCATCATATTGCTTCTGTAGTGAGTCACTGATGGAGTCACTGCCTTTCCTCAGAATAAACAAATTAAGAAGACAGTGCAAACCTGTGTCATTCTTACTCCTGCTATCCGTGGTGCCACAAGCAACCCAGGTGTAATCCTCCTCCTGTTTTTTCATGGCACTTCCCAAGGTCAACCAAGAACCTGGATTTACTTACTGCCATTTAAGATACAGCTTAACAACTGGTTTGGCAGGTCAGCAATGGCAAGCTTTGGGCAATTGGCCCAGGCATTTGTATCTTTGGAAGGACATAGACTTGAAAGGGATTTGAGGTACGGTTAAGATGTGCCAGAGGGTGAAGGATGAGGTGACAGGAGAGACAACTCCTTGCACATATGTCTCACCTAAATTGGTGACTCTTGACCACTGTGCTAAAGCACCAGGTTGGTTCTCTATTGCTAACTCAGCTTTGAACACATGCTGGCAGGAGGAGAGAAGAAATTGTGTTTTATTGGGGCTTAGAAGAGGACTGCTGCTCTGACCCTGGGGCTCACATCATGTCTCAGTGGCAGGAGAGCCCACCACAAGTGCTGCATGGGTGGCTCCAGACCTTGAAGGAAGGAAGGTCCAAAGTCTTCACCATCACCTCTGGCTATGCTTGAAATGCTGGATGGAAGAGCAAGGACTGATTCCTCGCTTAGCAGCTAACCAGCACATCTCCTGGGCACGGCTATGGGCTGGCCTGCTCTCTTGGCAGACATACCTTGGAGGGGCTGATTGAAAAGATCTAAAACATTGACCTAATAATGACTCAGTGCAGATAATCAGGAATCCAGTGCTTGAATTTACTCCCTGGACCTCCTGTACTCACCAAGTGTAGAGATACCTTCCATCTTCTTGAGGCGCTAGGGACACAAGTGTTACCCTGCACAGACTCTCAGAAGCCAGAATATGTGCTGTACAAGTTGGGGTAAAAGGCAGAAAGCAGGTGAAACCAGACTCAGAGTTGACTTCTCTGGAGGTGCATCCTCCAGGACACTTTTAAACGATCCTGTGACTTTTGTGAATTCTGGCTTTTTTTGAGTTTTTTGCTTGGAGTCTAAAGCTCTGAGATGCTTTGATGACAGGCAATTTGCCAGTGCAGTCTTGGGCAGCTCAGGAATCCCGAACTGGTTGGGCTGAGAGCATACCCATCCATCTTGCCCTCACCTGCTGTGATGGATGTTAGATCCTACCTCAGAGGGGACCAGAGGGTGTTGGTGTTGCTGAATGCTTGTGCCTATTGATTTGTGTTTATTAGTTCCATTATTTCTATTTACACAAGAGCTTTTGCTGTCTTCCCATAACTCAACTGTGTCAGGCTAATGCAGGTACTAAGTCACTCCACCCTCTGATTCCAGCAAATGGCCCCTCCACAACGGGCATTTGTTTTCTGCCTACACAGACAAACCACTGCCTGTGTCTGTGCTGGAAGTGGAGGGAACAAAATGGCTCTGTGCCAAGCGTAGGACATCTGACCAGCCATAAGCACTGCTCTCACAGGATTTGACTGAGCCAGGGGAGAGAAGGAGGCAAAAACCTTGGAGGTGCCTCATGGAATTTGGCCCCTGCAATATTAAGTGGGCGCCAGTGCTGCCCCTGCGTCCTTTCAGTACTAAATCCTGTTACGGGATTAGTTCATCTGTGGCCTCGGCATTTTGCTTTCATTTTTGAAGCAGGGTGAATTGCTTACTGGTCTGTATAATCTGGAAATAGTGTGTTGGAGGAGCCAGGTGTTGCCTAAATTGGTATTCCCATCTCACACAAACAAGGGGGCTTCTGTTACATGGGGATGCTACATTCCCCACTTCTCTCTGTCCTGGTGAGGTCTTACATGTTGCCAAAGAGCAAGAGATCGCATCCTGCCATTTTTACTGAAGCTGTTGACATTACATGACTATTGCAGTATTAGAAAACTCACAAAAAAGTCGTTCACTTTAAAATTCTTTTTCCCCGGGCAGACCGTATGAACATGACAGACTGGTTCTGCAATGGATGGGGTTTTTCCTCTGCAAGCAAGTCCTTATACCCCTTGTTTTTATTAAAGTCTGATGTAAGATGCCACTTAAAGATCTCCTCTGTGTCACCAGAGGAATTAGAGCGATCATTCGTACAAATGTGAAGGCTTTCTGATCTCTTTTCAGACTGCTTGTTTTCAACCCTTGTGAGACAGATTCTCTCTTCCAGAAAACTATCTGCTATCCTCCCCAGGATTGTGTGATAAGGAAGGAGATTTTTTCCCCATAGTTTATATTGTCACACAAAGATTCCTCAAGGTTCCTAAATTACAAACCTAATTTAAAAAGGGCAAATTTATTTCTGTTGAGCTGATAAGCCCACATCATTTCTTTCCTTTGCTTCCTCAGACCCCTCACCCACAAATCTTAACGTTATCAAGCATATCCAACAGACCATTAGGTCTTAGCCAAGTCTTGCTTTTGCTGGATGGTCTGAAGCTGGTATCTGTATGAAATGGGATTAGACATGAAGCATGGTGTCTGGTTAAAGGGATATACTGGGAGGAGGGCAATAAGGAGCCTAACCAAAGAATTCTTGTTTAATGGAGAAAGGACGTCTTCTCAAAATGTTCCTTTTAGTCCTTATTTTAATTGAAATTGAGTGATCTATGCACCAACAGGGAATTAAGCATGACTTATAAAACCTTCTCTGGCTCAGCTGGGCTTCGGTTTCTCATAGTTGCTAGATGTGAATGCCTGGTAGATAGGTGCAGGGCTTCACCACAGAGGACTTTGTCCCAGGGCTGATGCCAGCAACTTGCACAGTGCTGGTTCAAATGAGCAGGGGCCTGTCTGAACCCAAGACTGCTAAAAATCGAGCGCCCAAAAATGGGATGAGATGGGCTGCAGATCAGTGGCCATGTCAGGAAAGCCGTTCGTTAGCCTGCTGGTTTATAAGGTGCAGAGGGAATTTATTCTCTTGCCTCTGGGTTTCCTAAAGAAGGATAAAGATGGTAATATTTACATGAGAGAGGGCAGGGGCAGTCGTGAGTATGTATAAAATAACCAACGTGCCTGGTTATCTTACTTATTTTTCTAGCTACTACAAATTTTCCCGTATTTTAGCAAATGAAGAGTAGTACTATGGAAGGTGGAGTCCGTCAAACGAAACCTGGACCACTAATGCCATCCAGTGGCTGGTACACACTGACACACTTGCCATCGCCAATAAACCCTGAATTGACTGGAACAAACATTAAATTCTTCCTCCCACGCTGCTTACAATCATTCACATAGTGGGTTTTTTTGCACTTGGTCCCATCGGAGCCCAGGCTTATACTGAAAAAATGTGAGAAACTACACGTATGTTGTATCTAGCTTGTTTTAAGCACATTTTTCCTTTCCCACCTCTGTTTTCTTTAGAAAGTATCATCTAGAACTTTGCTTCTGTCAAGAAATTTCCATAAATGTTGTACATGCTAAAACAAATGTATCTGATCTTTCTTTGTGCACCTGATGCAATAAGCTGTCCTGCCCTTTTACAGAAAGTACCTTCAGCCAAGAGCCATGGGGGATATGTATTAAAGTGAATTTGGGGTACAGAGCAAAACTGACTTTGTTTCTGCAACGGTGCATAACACAGTCACACACTGTAGTCCCTACATAGTTTGTGTAGCCCCTGTAAAACAGCTGGCCGCAACAGGAACTCTCGGTGTTGGTAGGCTGGAAGCAAGGAGAAAGCTGTAGCTGGCAATGGTTTGTACTAGTGAGATTAGCCCAGCACCTGCTGCTATATCCTCCAAAAACCCAACTAGCTAACCACCGCCACTGCCAAATCACACCTATCTGCATCCTGCTCTGGTCTGCTCCTCTCCCATGTCCGCTGAGATAGAGCAGGCAGAGCTGCAGGAGCACAAAGCCTAGTCCAGGACATGTTTGTGCATTCACTCAAGCATTTGTGCAGGGGACTCACAGCGTGCTCCTAGCAGAGTCCTAGAGGGGACGCTATCCTCTGCTTTCAGAGTGAGGGAAGAAAGCAGAAAGGTGGTCCGGACTGGGGAGTTCTCCTGCTTTCAGATAGAAAACATTTCATCTTTTTTCATGCCCCACAGGGGTGAGGAGTCCCAGCCCAGGCTGCCTGGACAGAGAGGCTGCTGCCTGCTCTCACGGGCACAGAGGAAGAGTTTGGTGTGCAGAGGTTGCTGAGGTGAAAGCAATGAGAAAACTCTAGAAAGAAGCAGGATGGTGGCTTAACAGAGAGAGGAGCTGAGGGTTCCACAGTTAAACCAAAGCAGAGATGGTATCTGGGGAGAAAAGGGGCATGACTCATGGACCAGCACAGAGGTGACCCTTCTGTGATGGGAGCTCTTGTTGGCTGAGGCTGTGCTCTACACACACACCTGAACAGGTAGGCTAAAGGCTCTCCCGCTATCCCCAGACGTACAGCACATCCTGGGCATCCAAATAATGTCTTCTGTGCTGGCAACAAACAAGCAAACAAATCTCAGAGGTACCACCCGCAGACCCTCAGCCAGGCACAACTGGGACATACAACCTGAAAACACTGCAGAGGTGCTGTCTCCACCAGTGAGAGGAGTCGTAACCAGGATCACGACAGGGATGTTGATCAGACACATAAGGGCATTGTGCACATAGGTGATGCAGCTGATGTGGCTGTCCACAAACTGCCTCTGTTGCAAGTTCCCACAGCGTAGTGGAGTAAACCTACCACAGGGGCAGTGATTGCTCCTCCCACAGATGGCAGGGTGAAGACAAGTGTCCCCACAGTGACCCAGGAATAGCTGCTGCGATTGCTGCTTCTCCAGAATACAGTCACGATGCTCAGGATGTCACAAAAAGCCAACAGCTCCAGGGGAAATGAGGCAGCAGATAGCTTCGCACACTTCCTGATGGCAGTCGCTTCATGGTACTCGCCAGCTCTGAGCTGCCGTAACCCCGGTGCGGGGGTGCCTTGCACTGCTAGAAGGCAGGGCTGCCAGAGGGCAGTGCCCACTCATTGCTGTCATGAGAGGGGCCCAGAGAGAATGAAAACTGCACATCCAAAGCTGGTGCTGTGGAAGGGGCCTTCCATGTCCTGAAGCAAACGGCCTCCTGTTGATCATTACACCTCTGCAGGACAGCGTGTTCCTACAAGGAGCACCTCTGGTGTGTGCCCAGCCCCCAGTGCTGTGCCGGCACTCACTGGTGGCAGCTGGGACTCGCTGTAAAAAAGGCATGAGAATTACTTTGTGGAGGCCGGCCGGCCTGGTTGTTCACCAGAGGGGTGCCAGCTGAGGCTGCAATGAAGACTCACAGTGGTGATCTGGGTCTGGAGTGGCATCTGGCACTCTGCGGCAGGGGCTGCATTGCACCCGCCTGTGCCGAGCAGCTCCTTCAGCTGGCCCTGAGCAAAGGTCGCCATTGTCCCTCAGACCTCTCAGCATAATTGCACATGGAGCTGCTCCTTAACCATGTTATGTCAGAGTGATCCCAGCTAGAAAACCCCTGCTAGTAAAAGTGTGCAAATTAGTTTGGATCATACTGACAGGACTAGATTAGGGAATAACTACGCATGAAGTCAGGAAGCAGTGCTGCTCTCCAGCAGCTGGGTGCCGAAACCTTGTCTTCGTGCACAGTTGCGGACGGACCGGCATAGCGGAGCAGTTTGCAGGCATGTGACACAGTGGGCCACCTGCCAGGGACCATCAGAAGGTTTGTATTAGTCCCCACTGCCAACAAGCTGGGGAGCGAGCCGACAGGGCTGGACGCAGTTCGATGCAGACACTGGTTTCAGTGGGTGCCACAGCTTGTTCCAGAGTAGCCACAAAGCTTGTCCCTGGGGGAGACCTAGAGGCTGGCTTTTAAAAGTCTCTCGACACTTACAAATGAATGCAGAAGAGGACTTTTTCTTCTGCCCATCAAAACCAAGAGTCATAGTGCCCGAGTCCTGACTAGAAACTTGTGCATCTGCTCTGGCCACATTTTGCGAAGGTATTCCAGATCACACAAACCAGAGGGACGATGGTTCCCGGCATGTGCGCTGGGTGCAAAGTCTGCACACTTGCTCCTGTGGTGCACTTCGTCCTTTTGGCAAGGCTGGAGATGTCTGCTGAACTATGGAAAACAATTCCTAACAGATGTCAAATGGTTGCATAAATATTAATTACTTAATATTATTTCTTAATTATTAATTATGAAGTATTAAAATTAATCAGTAATATTATTAATAGTACTATGGACATTATATTGCAATACCTGGCTAACACATTTTGTAGCTGCATTCCCACTTATTGTTTGTATTAAAACAGCACCCAGACGCCTTGTTTCACTGACAGCTGCACAAACCAAAGCTGAGTTCTGCTTCTTCCTCATGAAAGAACTCAGCCACTCCCCAACCACCCTGTGTCCTGAGAGAAGAAATCACGTGGTTAAAAATAAAAATAAAACCACATCTTTGTTATTCTGGAGACCTGCCTAGATGTATTCTGTTTGGCACCCTTGATTTCCCACTGCGGAAATGTCATAGTTTACCCTGTTGTATCATTTAGGTATTTTCTAATTGCATATTAATTAGCATTTTCACCGTGGTTTTGTACTGAATCAAATGATTGCATCTCCAGGACTACACAACACAGCTAAGTTAAGCAAAAAAACCCCAACAAAACAAAACAAAACCTCCCTCATTCTTTGGTGTACAGACATCTGCTGTGCTACTAAAATGTAAATACAGTAAATACTCAAGAGAGAATGCAACACAGCTTGCATCAGGGAGGGCTGAAAAGTATATCCAAATGAAACTGCATGGGAAGTTACTTGTGGTCTATGCTTATGTTGGTTGGGATTTGCAAAGCAACTTATATATCAAGTGACATGACGAGTTTAGTTACAACGATAAGGACTTTTACAAATAAAAACAGAGCTAAAAATCTAAGAATAAGATTTTCTTTTTCTATGCTGTGAATGAAATCCTTAGGTCATTATATATAGCATATATATAATGTATGAAAAGTTGCAGACTTTCTTTGAACTTTATTTATTTCTATCCTAGTTGATATTTTAAATATATTTTCCTAATATATATTTATACACACACACAAATGTTTTGGTTTCACTCATTTAGGTGCCTGGCACCTTTCAGTGGACAAAATAACATTCCTGAATGCATAAACATTTTGACAGTCTCTAATTTAAAAAAAAACCCTTCTGTCAGATAAGCTTTCTGGACAATGTTCTGTCTTTGACCAGTCTCAAAGGTAATATTTTTCACTTTTTCATGACACTTTAATCCCTAATAACCCAACATGTGCTTTGCTCTCTAGTCCCAGTTCTGCTTCCCCACAGAAGCAGCCTTGCCAGACACCACCGAGTGCCTTCAAACACGGGTGCACCCATTTTCTTCCTGGCAGTGCAAATGCCTGATAAGCGCTGGCCACGATGCCGGAGCTCAAGCACCTCCTGCTCTGTTGCTCCTGGGCTTGGCGTGGGGCCCAGGGAGCTCTGCTTGGCACAGCCTGGAGAGATGCCTGTTTGCCAGAAATGGGGTGAAGGACTCCCAGGAAGGACTTTGGTCTGCCTTGCGTTGGCCATGCCGATAGCCCTGTGCTTCCCCTGAGACCAGAAACCCAAATCCTCTGGGCCTGATTTCTGTTCCGGTGAATCCAGCTGCAGGACACAAACCTGGAGCTTGCCTGCAGCCTTCTGCCCACTCCCCAAGAAGCAGCAGAAGGTGGAGGCTGCGGGGTGCTGCCGTGGCCGGAGAAGAGGTGCCCATTGCCTTGGCAGGGTGCACACCAGGGCAGCCACTTTCTGTGGCTGCTGGCTGTGGTTCTGCTTCTCTGCCTGTAATCCAAGTGGGCAAATAAACTGCTCAGAGGAGGGGAGTGTATGCACTGAGGCTGATGGAGCAATGCTAGTTTAAAATAGGCACTTGCAGTAGATTAGGGCCTCAAATTATGGGTTTCAATACCTTAACCAAAATATTCTTTTGAATTTTTTATAAACTATTCAAGTCCAGTAAAAAAAAATCTAGTTAATAGTTTAAAAGCCATTTTAAACTTCAGCTATGTTTCCCCACAACTCAGTTTGATTGCAGTCATCACTTTGTGCTATAGCATCAGCTCCCATAAAGACCTCAGGAAATTATTTTTTCTGCAAACAATGGAAAATCCCCAGAATACATGTGTGCATCCATCCTATCCTGCGTATGACAATCCTGCCAGTCACTGTTAGCTGCTTCATGCTCTCAGTTTCAGCCTGTCGGGAAACTCTCCCAAGGGAAGCTGAGTGTGTGGGAGCTCTGGCCCACAAGCTCTGTGCGAGGCGCTGCAGGACCGGCCATGCTTGGCAGGAACTCCTCCCTTTCTCGTGATTTTTTGTAGCTGAAGGTCACACAGCCTTTTGAGCAGAAACGAAGGTGTGCAGTTTCTCTCATAAACTACTCCTGCTGTTTCAGGGAGACAGAGGTAACCAATATCATAGCCTTACTAATATAATTAAAAAATTGCCAGCTTTGTAGCACAGCATTGGCAGCTGCTAGGAACCCGGTCTGAAATCCCCGGGCTGGCAGTGGGCACTGGCAGGAGCACCCTCTCCTGTGACTGCTGCTGTCCCACGCAGGCACCTAATGCCCAGTTCCTTCAGAGCGTGCCCCTACGGGAGTGCATGGGTGAGAAGGGATGTTGACCATCAGTTTTCACTGCTTTCACAGACCTCCCGCTGCCAACTTCCATATGTGGTTCAGTAGAGGATCTGTATGATACATTGAATTCACTAGAAATACAAACTGGAATAACATGCACACGCTTTGGTACTGCATGAAATATTTAAAGTCCAACCCTTGCTGAATGTTAACAAGCAAAAAAAAAAAAAAATCACTCAACAGTCAGCGGACAGACCTTGAATAGCACCAGTGCCCTAGAAGGGTTGTAGTAACTTGCTGCTGCAAGCCCCATGCTGGGTACAAAGGTTTTCATCAACATTTACACAACCTCTCCTTTGAGTCTCAGGTTTCAAATTTACTCAGCTTGTCAAGCAATGGAGGATGAGGGACTTGCAGCAGACATATTAGCTCAGTTCAGCTGTTAAAAGTGAATGTTATTTTTAATCTTCTGTGTTCCATGTAAAGGCTTTCCAGCCAACACTAAGTTAATTACATGAATACGTCAGTTATCAGCACCACTATCCCTTAACTGGAACAGCAGCCTTTCTACTAGGGATCCACCATCACAAAGTTTCTAGTGAAATAATGCTTAGTAATTTCCACAGCATTTTTCATCTTCAAAATGCTATGCAGACATAAACTCAGTTAATTACCTTTCCCAGCATCCCTTAGAGGTGTTGTTACCCACGTGTAATCAAATGGGAAGACTTTAACAACACACGATGTTTTGCCCAGGACAACACAAAGGCTGAGAGTTCGATTTGGTTCCTCAGCGTACGTACCTAGTGCTCTCTGAGATGCTGTAGAGTGGTTTCAGGGATGCACACAGGGCTGGCAGGTAGGAAACTGCAGCTCCAGGACCCCTTCTGTAGCAGCTAGAGGCCAGAGGAGGTAGCCTGGAGTATCTTGGATGGTGCTAGACACCAATGTGTAGACAGCTGAGTCCGTTGACAGAGCAAGCATTAGACAGTAGGAGATTCCAGCATCTAGACTGTAGAATCCCAAAGGAAAAAAACAAATCAACCCACAAGCTTCTTCCAGACCCTTCATACTACAGAGTAATAATCTACATGTGGTGCAGCACGCTCCTTACTGAGCAAACCTGAACACCCGTATATTGTATTCTCCATGCATTAGGTGACTCTCAAATACAGCAGGTGGTCTACTGTGCCACAGCACAAAGTCACACTAACATTGGGAGTGCAGCTTCCACCTTTCCACAGAGAAGATCTAGATGACAAGACCATGCAACCTGTCCATTACAGCACTGGGAAGCCATTGCTCATCACCTTCAGTAACAAGAGTTACCCAACCACTGAGCTGGAAAAATGGGGTAAGAATAGCCAACACACATCCAAGGACATAACAGGCCCTTACGAAGGACCATTATTCAAAATCCATGCTGTTTCTCTTCACTTTTCTTAATGTAAGACAATAAACATAAACAATTACATTAATGCAGATTTGTGGACAATGATCTTGATGAGCGAGCACCTATGCACACAAGCTCAGGTGATCCGGAGTGATATTTACCACTGCAATTTTATTTCCACCCTGTGTTTTTCCAGAAGAGTCATCATAAGTAGAAAATATTATATATTTGCACAAGGCACTGGAGGTATGGTTGCTGTGGGAACCACAACCTTCAAAATTCCCTGATTTTTTAATCTGTATAAAATCTTGATCAGAAAGCATGTTAATGTGCTTCATGGGCTTTGTGCTTGATATCTGCCATATTTTTATAGTACGTAAAGGTTTGTGATTTTTTGTTACTTTTGCATATTTTGCTAAGAAGTTCATTAGCTTCCATCTGTGTGGATTAGACTTGTGTTAACCTACATCACACAGTAATTATGTCATTTGCACTTTAAATTGACAAATTAGGAAATAACCAAGACTATCTTAAATCCTCATTCTTCAGAGATCCCTGCGTGTCTACCCTTATGCAGTGACAGCAACCGTTTTGATCAACATGAAAAACTGCTTCACTCCCCTGCTACAGCAAATATGCTTTGCAGGCAACTGCAGAACGGGATGAATAGACGGAGCTGTGTGTCCACTCAGCCCTGTGTCTGTCCCTCCTGTATTCATTTCAATGCTCTGCGTTCCAGATCAGCCCACTTTATCACCAGTTTACCTATAAAGATGCAGCTAGGCCCAAGCCCTAGGCTCCTTCCAAACTGGGATGGCAGAAGCAGGGTATGGGGCAAAGGCGGGATGTCAAACAACATATGGTGGAGTTGTAAGAGATGCCCTTCCTTCCCTTGCCAGCCAGATCCTGTCTTACTGTAGCTCCTACTATCAAAGTTTGTAATCCCACCTAGCACTTTTTCTTCTTTCCTTTCTGCTTTGACTCTGATACTCCAAATGACAAAATAAGGTATTGCTACCAAACACCCTGTTCAGCTTCTCTGAGTGTGGGGTTTTTCACCTACTGGTGAAATTTAAGAAAATAAATGAGTTAAAAGGAAGTACGTGGGAGAAAAAGTAGAAACCTATCCCTGGCTTCTTGTATAAGACATGTGAAAGAGTACACCTGTAAACTAATACTTCTGTATTTCTATTGTATTTGTGAAAGAAAGTAATAATAGAAAACACTCAAAGGGTGAAGCCATTACCTATAGAAGATTACTGATCTCTTTTTGCATGTGCCATACAAACTCTTGCATATAAGTCCTTGAAATTCACATCTCCTTTAGCCTCCTACTGCTCATCTCACCATGGTGTCTCTTAGCACATCGGCTTTGTTAGCTGCGTTCGGCCTAACTTAGGCATCAGGCACCTCGGGGTACATTCACAGGTAACCTGACATTGATGGCCAATGCAATAAATCTCTGAAATCATTACTTCAGATTATTTCACTTCACATAAGAAGCCTGACACATCTGGCTCTTATCTACCTGCTTGTCCTACATTCATGTAGAGGCATGAAGAAGAGCAGATCTTGAAGACTTACTTCCAAGAAGGAAGGAATAAACCTGTCTGATAAAAACATAGGCAGATTTTGAGATAGGCCTCAAAATAAGAGAAAGCACTATAGCACAGCACTCAAGATGGCCCTCTTTATGAAAGGGCACTGACAAGTAAAGATAGTCATATGGGAAGCCAAAGATGTCCGAAAGTAAAATGAATCACTACTATCCCTCCAAGTTTACAAACCATTTTAAATCAAACAAGATTCACCTCAAGGGCACTGGAGTCTTTTCTCTTGATCTAGCAAGCGCTCAGGGTGTTGCAGGTTCTGCCATGAGCGCAGACCTGTTTGCTGACAAGTAATTCACAAATTTACAGAGCCTCTTCTCTCCAGACACATCAGGAACAAAATTCAAATCCCAGTGCCAAGATGCCTCCTAGATAGGAAGCTGCCCAGCTCTCCTTCTCTCACTGTCTTTCCAGGATTAAACTACAAATCTTTATCTGTCTCTCAGACATATTGTCTCCATGTAGTTACATGGGGTTTGCCCTGCTTCTTCTTTTTCAAGCAGAGAAATACACCACTCCAGCAAATAAATCTCTGTTTGTTTCAGTCGCATCATCTGAAGCATGACTCAGGTGTCATGGTTGAGTCTGATGTGTGAAACAAACTGTGTACCTCCTTCCCTGGGCTTTAAGTCATTTATACCTCAGCCATATACACAGATTACCTAAGTTCCCAGGTATTGTAAAATCATTTTGCACTTCTGATTTAACTTCTCCATCAACAATGCAGCAGAAAAACAATCAATATGTGTTTGCCAAAGGAATTAATTAAATGCAATCTTTCATTCTTAAAATGCTCAAAGGATGTAGATCTTTGATCAAAACACAGAGCTGCATGCTCTTCAAGTCTGGTGTTAACCTTCCCTTGGGGTCTAAGGTTTGCCGGTGTTACCAGCATGGAGAGAGTGCATCTCATCACCTCTCCCCTACACATCCCCCAGGCAAGGAGCGGGCCGTGGCTACACCAAGATGCTTTTCATTTTAAGCAGAGCTCTGAGCCGCATACTACATACCCAGCCTGTTACTGCGGACAGCCTATGTGCAAAGGTGCCTCTACGAAAACTCAGCAGCTGAACAACACCAGCTTCAGGTTATAACTTTGATGGTTTCTGCCCAAAACATCTGCTGGGCAGGGGAACTGCTTTGAAACGCAAAGCTGTTCAGAGGCAACTTCAAGACTGCATTCCAATTTTAGCTGTGAGTTCACAACGCGACACACCTCAGCCACCCACGGAAATACTGGGAAACAGCCTCCAGGGGAGGGAAAATGATACAAACATACCAGAAGAAAAACATTTGGAAAAAAGAAAAATTACACTGCTGCTGCTGCTTCTCCCCACGTCACTACTTTAGGGCATGCCTGAAGAAAAAGGTTTATGTCTGTATCAAATCATAACATTAGAAGACTGAGAAACTGAAGCCCGATGACTTGCAAAACCTTTAAAACAAGACTACTTAAAGCACCCAGTCTCCTCAGTGGCCAACGGCCACCACGATGTGAAACGCAGGAGCGAATTCTCTCAGGCTCTCGAGTGCAAACACGGAGGAGACCACACCGCGGGGCCTGACCCCGCTACCCAGCTCGCCCAGGCCCGGGCGCCGCTTGACCGCCGGGACCATGAGGCTCCGCTCCCCCGCCCTCACTGCGGGCCCACCGCGACCGTTGCGGCCGCCGCCGTTACATAACGCCCCCGCCCGCCAGCGGCCGTTCACCCTCCCCTTAACTCAGGAGGCAGGCGTCGCTGATTGGCGCGCACCCGCGCGCCGCCACAACCCCCTCGATTGGCCGAACCGCACGTAATAACTGCGCGAGGGGCCCCGCGAGCGCCCCGCGATTGGCCGCGGCGCTGACGGCCCGCCCTATATAAAGGCCGCGGGAGGGGCGGACCCCTAGTTCTTAGGCACTGGGTGGCGGGGTTGTTGTTGCGCGCCGCTCTCCGACTGCTGCGAGAACATGGCGACGCTGAAGGCTGTGTGCGTGATGAAGGGGGATGGCCCCGTGCATGGCGTCATCCATTTCCAGCAGCAGGCAAGGCGGCGGGCGCGACTATGTCGTTCTGCGCTTTCCCTGGGGGCTCGACCGGCCGTAGTGCTGAGTCATCGTGCGGGGCGGTCGGGTTCTCCCTTCACCTCCTCCTCAGCGACTGCAGAGGCCGGTGGGAGCTGCGTTGGGCGGCCTCGGGCTGGGCCGCGGCCCCGCCGGCTGCCTGCGCCACTGCGGTGGTAGGAAGGACCGGGGCTACCGCTCTTGTACGCTGGGTCAGGCGGCGAGCGGCTGCTGCAAGCCCGGGGCAGCCCGCTGCTGGGCGCGTCGATGCGCCCCGGGCGCCGTGTGGTGCCCTGCGTGTCCGGGCGCAGCGCGGAGAGCGCTGAGGGAGAGAGGGAGCGAGCGCGCGCAGTGGCGGGGCCGGCAGCGAGTGTGCGGCTTCCCCCCTGCTCGGGGGCGTTCACCTGAGCCCCGCGCTGGAGCCGGGCTGTCTTACGGCGGAACCTGTTTGTCAGAGTAGGGCTGAACGGAGCTTTCACTGGCAAACGGCCAGAGCCCAAGAACACCCCCGAGTCACTTATGCTCGCTGAAGAAGTCAGGGTTGCATATGGGCAATACTGTAGGGGAGAAATGACTGTAGAATTACTTATGCTTCCAGATGGAAGTACGTAATCATTCTCAAAAGCAAGTAATCTGATAAAAGGTGTTCTGTTTGCTTGTTGATACATAATAAGAAGAGTATGTTTTAGGTGACTACATAAATGCAACTAGTCTGTGAAAGTCTGCATTGCCATATATAATCAGTTAGTGTAGGAGGGTAATCATTCATGTCTTGGTAGCTGAACTTGTAGTGGACTCTCTAGTGCTTTCTGTTAAGTTAGGAAGCTTCTCTTGACACAAGGCTATTTAATGTTGTAGTCACTTTGGTGATAATAAATTCTTTTTATTAAAGGGTAGTGGACCAGTAAAAGTTACTGGAAAAATCAGTGGCTTGGCTGATGGAGATCATGGCTTCCATGTCCATGAATTTGGTGACAATACAAATGGTAAGATGTCTATCTAAGCTTTTGAGTTACAGCTGTAATGTGATTGCTCAGTTTTAAAGAGCTGGTTTCAGTGTTGCAGCAGAAACTAGTGTAAGTATACTTAGCAGGTCTCATGACTGCAAATCTGTTTTAAGAAAGGATGACATTTCCTAAGGAATTGCTTCCCATTTAATACTTTGAACATGTTTAGACTGGTGCTCGAGATCTGACATACCAAGCAGTAACCTAAATACTTTGATAACCTGATGTTAAGAAACCAGAAAGCTTTCAACTGAGCCCAGTGTTCTAGAATAAGTAATCTTACTTAATTGAATTTCTAAGTCTGTAGTAGGTTAATTACCTCCAAAGGATTAATAGTACATCTAATAGGAGAGTAGCTATTTCATCATTAGTAACTTTCCTTTCTCTGGCTACAGAAGGACTACCTTGGTCTAATGTATAAGCAACAGATTAACTGGCTATTATAAAAAAAAATCTACTTTTGATGGCTGTGCTCTGTTTCAGGGTGTACCAGTGCAGGTTCTCACTTCAATCCTGAAGGCAAGCAGCATGGTGGACCAAGTGATGCAGAAAGGTGAGTTTAATGTGCCCAGCCTCTTACTGGGTAGCTACTGCATGCAGCAGCCATCTAAGTGCTGCTTTGTGCTTGGGAGGCCACTTCACAAATAATGCTAGGACAATACCAGAAGAAAATTGGTAATTCCAGGAAGACTTGTAGGGTCACTTAAGAGTCTCTCATAACTGTATGGGGATTTGTTAGACACCTTGGCTCCAAGAGTGGGGGTAAAATGTGGTCTTTGGGACATAGTCTTGGTTTTACTGTAGCATGGGGGGAAGAGGAAATAAAGGCTTTTACTGAGTGAAGGTTCCTCAGGGTATGAGTGGGGGGAGTTAAAGTGTTAAAGCCTTATTTAGTCAGAGGTGATTGGCTTCTGTTTTGGGGCCAGCTTTTCACAACAGAGGCCCTAAACTGTCCATTGTTGAGCTGTATGCAGGCTTGTCATGTGCCAGATCTGGATCATCAGTGGAGGGTGCTGAGGCTTCGGGGAGACTGCAAAATGAGTACAAAGCTGTGTGTGCCTGGGAATGGAGGCTTTTTATGGGGTGTACTGGGCTGTTCTTAGCCTGTTATCTTAGGTACTGTTACCTACAGTATGTACTCCTCAGGGGTTGTGTGTACTGTGTGTCAGTGCAGCTTCTGATATGTATGCTGACTATCTCTGTACATCAGTGGGAGCTGAGACCTAGTTCTTCCCTGGAAGCAGTTTCATAGTTCAGTTACCTTCAGGGAACCCTTGCATGTCTGAGCAACTGGTTTAAGTAGTATGCCGGCTGGGTTTGGGGGCTGGGAAGGGGTTGCGCAAGACCTGAAGGCCAGTGTGGTAGCAAGGGGAGCTAGAAACAAGTGTGGAAGATAGGCTGGTGTTGCACAGGCAGGGTCTGGACTGGCATTGTGACCAACTTGGCATTATGATTAGCTTTAGAGTGCTCACATGTCCATAAGTGCACCTTCTGGCACTGATAAATTCATACCTGAGTGATCAATTGCATGCCAGACCAAGCAAGCTGGCTGTTAGCCAGCTGTCTGGATGAGAGCAGCATGAAATGGTGTGCTCACAGGCTTCAGAGGCAGCCGACTGCTCCAGTGCTAAAGGTCAAAAAATTGCATGAACATCATGGCTTCTGCTGGTTCTGCTTTGTCAAATTCTGCTTCTGGTGTAATGTGTCTGCTCAGGCAGCTGTAGGCTGGGGAATTCTGTAGGAGGATACGAGAACTAGATCATGCCCCTATCATTGTAGAGTTGAAACAATTGGACTCAAGCTTAAATCAAGCAAATTCCTACAGCGAAAACTGCCCTTGACCTGCCTTTATGGGACTTGGTTAAAAATATGGAATTGGTGCTATGCTGTTTAAGAAGCTGGTAGTCAGCATTCAGTGAGCTGAGCTGGTCACCCTACATGCATGGAGAGTTTAGAAATGAGTTGGTATTTGAGGTTCTGAATCTGGATAGAAAAGTCTTCCAGGACATCTTCAACTTGTCTTTTGAGTGAATGGTTTATTTGGGGCAGATGTGTGGGAAACCATATGCTGGAATGCCTAGAAGTTTAGAGAAAACTGAGCTGCTTGAGACTTAAGGGAAGTCCTAGTGGAGAACTAGCTCTGATCAAAACTGTGTGGTAGAGTATAATGCCAAGTGTATAGGAGAATACCAAGCAAACTTGAGTAGTCATCCCTGTTACTGATTAGCACTTTGCTAGCACTTCATGCATCCCCTTTGATCTGTCACTTGACAAACTGCTTTTGCTAATCCTCTTTAACCTAAAGCCTGCAGCCACTTGTGGAATAGCTGATTTGATATACATTAAAAGCTCTTAAGAGTAGTGGCAGCGTTTACACCAAGCCTTGTATGTGCAGGAAAGGTTCTCTTGCCTAATTTAAGAGACTTTCTGAGCAGAGGGAAATGCCGTCAGCATGGAGTTCTTAGCTAGGAGTTGTGCACTGTTGGCTTGGCTTCCTAGGGAGTAATGGCATTGCTTTCCCTCAAGTTGATTAACCTTCTAGTTTCAAGTTCTACCTAGGACTGAATTTTAATTATCCCTTGAACTAAAGGAGTTAAAACAGTGGGAGTGTTCAAGATTGGTGATGGTAAATGAGGACATATGTGATCTTTAAGATAAGGCAGTAGAGTATCTGAGTCTAGTAACTGTGGGTATTTTATTGTCCAGGCCATCACTTAGAAGGGCTTTCAGTTTAACCAGGCTTTCTATGAGTTTCTCTGCATCTTTGTGTAGGCATGTGGGAGACCTTGGCAATGTGACTGCTAAAGGAGGAGTGGCAGAAGTGGAAATAGAAGATCCCATCATTTCTCTTAGCGGGCCACATAGCATCATTGGACGTACCATGGTGGTAAGTGTCTTGGTGCCTACTGGGATGCTTTAAGGAACCCAGAGCAGTCTTGCCAGCAAGTGGAGACTTTCTGATGCTGGAGGCCAGTCTGGCATTTGGTATAGAACTTGGGAGTGCAAGAGTGGGGAGTTGTTTGAAGCCTTGCCTGAAAGTCCTCTGTGTAATAGTATGGTATTTCACTGCCATGAGATGTTGAGACACTGCCTGCCTCACTGAAGATTCTCCTCTCCACTTTGCTCCTTCCAGCTGGGAGTGACTAAAGCAACCTAATTTGAGGAAGGCACTAGCAATCTGGCACTGAAAGGTGGGGCAGTGGGCACTTGAGTACTGTTCACTAGTACCGGTCCGGTGGCTGCTGGTGTAACTTGTGCCATGGCCTCCCTGGGAAGGAGGGAGGCAGAGGCTGGGTGGACTCGGCCACAGATGAGCAGCCAGTCTTGTTTCCCTTGGGACTCCACTACGTGAGATCACCGTACTCCTGCACAAAATGGGCTTGGAGCGATGGCCAAGGAGCAGGAGGTGTGTAGTGTAGAACTTTGGGTGGCACGGCCAAGGCACCACACCTGCAGTGCAGTGGTCAGCCTTGGGTCAGAAGGGTGAACGTGAATGTCAAGTGCAAGCTTGTTCTGGGACTACCAATAACTTTCTGAAACATGAGGGTTTGGGTGACTTGCAGTTCAAACAAATTCAGCTGAAGGCAACTCATCTCTAGGCAAGTCTGGCCCTAAGTTTTTATCAGTTCGGCATTCAGCATGACCAATACAGTAGGTTCTGTGTAACATACCCTGCTGGTAGCTGGCAGTACTGCCTGTCACTGCTACTAATGAGTAGTGAAAAATGTTGATTAGTTATGCAATAACATGAATTAAGGTATCTTCAATTCTCTTTTTAGGTCCATGAAAAATGCGATGACCTGGG
The DNA here is from genome assembly GCA_013400195.1 of Aramus guarauna. NCBI lineage: Eukaryota > Metazoa > Chordata > Aves > Gruiformes > Aramidae > Aramus > Aramus guarauna. The sequence continues at coordinate 250,724 of VXBL01007270.1, forward strand.
TAGAGGGGGAGATAATGAGAGCAAATTAACTGGAAATGCTGGACCTCGTTTAGCTTGTGGTGTAATTGGAATAGCCAAGAGCTAAGTATTGTAACTGAAATGCTTAAGGTGACAATGATAAATGGGCTGTATATCACTGCAAACGCTGTACTTGCCCTTCCTTGTTCAAGCAGATTTATCACTTCGTTACTACTCTGTGAGACTGACTTGATTTTGTATGATGTATATTGCAATTAAAGTGACCCTGATGGAATGCCTCTGTAGTCTACTGCTAAAGCATCTGCTGTAACCATTAAGTATAACTTCACTAACTGGAACTCCTGTTCTCTGTAATGGAAGATGTTTAGTAGTGATCACATCCTGAACACCAAAACTTCTAGTACACTGTCTGATTTGGAGGATTAGCCTGACAAGCTGTAGCAAGGCTACTCACTGAAGAGCAGTAGCACTGTGTGTATTGGGGCTTCCTCCTGGCAAAGTTGCAGCATTTGTAGGTTTCAAACTTGTGTAATAAACTTGCTGGGCAAATACACCTTGGTCTTGCTGTCTATAAAACAACCCACTGTTACAGCAGGGCCCTACCTGCTGATATGCTAATGTGAGAAGTTTGTAATGTCAGTAGTTAACTTCTGAGGCACCAACAGCATCCATTGTTGCTTCCAGCCAGTAACTCAAAACCAGTAAGATATGAGGTGGGTCAGTATGTAATCTGTTTTCTTGTGACACTCACATGTTCTGTGGTAATAACCTGATGCCCTCTGCCTGTTACAGCCAGGGGTTTTTATGTGCTGAGGGACAACTGCTTTGCACAAGTACCTTCTGGCTACAAAAGCTGATGGTGTGTGACTGCAAAGTGTATATGGGGAAGCCTTCAGCCTGTGCACACGTTAGAACCAGACCAGTGTCCTTGTGCCTGGTCTGGACCTCTGGGTTGCTCTGGGCTGGTGTGCAGTGAATATCTGGGTGCATGGGTGAAAGCAACTCTTTTTTCCAAGCTGTGCAGGAGTGTCCAGGGTGGAACAGGTCTTTCCTTAAAAGGGATATACACAGCCACAAGTTCTGTATTTACTTTCACAAAGCTTTTTAGCAGTGTAATCACTGTGTATTAGCACCAGCTTTCATTATTTTGTCTGTACCTCTTAGACACAGATTTCCAAGTCTTTCAATACAGAAAATTATTCATTTTAATGAAGACCTGCATCAACATTCCTTTTTTCTTGACCTAAGAGATACTCATGGAAGCAGTTTGTAGTTCTAGACACCTGCCTTCCAGTGTAGCATGTTACAGATGGAATGGCTTTCGATAGCATAGCAGGAGGACCGTAAAACCATGTTAAACTGGGCATTCACTGCAGGTGGCAAACAATTGTGTGTACAGTCTTTACCCACCTGTACCTGTTGCAGTGGCTCACTCTGTGCTCTGACTCAGCTGCTGCAGCAGAGTTCAGACAGCAACTGCCCCTTCCAGCTCTCTCCAGCACCAGGCAATGCGGAACTGAACATCCACAAATACCACCCTCACCTCTCTGTGTTTCAGAAGTTCAGAGCTCGGTTATGTTGTCTCCCCTTTCCCTGAGGGGGGGAAAAGGGGCAAGTACTTGCACTTGGCAGCTGTAGGTTGAGCTGCGGTGGAAGGAGAGCCCTGGCTGCTCTTGGTGCTCAGCCTGGCTGCTTTGGAAGCCTGGAATATACGGATCTTGGCTTTCACATCTCTCCTCTCTTGTTGGGTTGTGTCTGGACATAGAAGTAATGCTTGCTTTGTGTACCAACACATCACTGTAATGGGCAGGCATAGGCTCCATAACCAAGGTAGTCATTGCTAACGCTGTACTGACTTTATCAGCAGTGGATGCTTGTGCTGAGCTACTTCATCTTTCAGGACAAGTTTCTGGCTTGTCATCTTTTAAAGCCAGAAGTTTGGTAATTGTACGAGGGCAGGATATGGTTACATGCTGTAAAGGTGATGCATCCCCGGAAGGTTAATTATACAATTACTGCTTCAGAAGGCAGCAAGAAACTGTTGTGCAAGGGACATCCAGTGTTTTCCTAGGCTTTGCTTTCTGTTTCCTCCTAAGGGAAATGGAGAGAATGTGAGGTGGCATTTGTGTGAACAGACAAGCCTTCTGTCTCTTTTGTTCTTATCTTCAAATCCTTTAATAAAGGGTATTTATTTAAAAAAAAAAATCCTACCTCCTTACANCCAAAGGGCTGGAGCCCCAGAGGCTGCTGGCCTGGTGTGCAGCTGATGGAGGGTGAGCACCTTTTGGGGCAGAACTGCCAGGGCTCTGACCCGGCCCAGCACAGCACAGCTGTCCCAGAACTGTTTGTGCCCGAGGGGGCCGACCACCCAAAACTAGCATTTGCCCTCTTAATGTTTGATAAAATTACTTAAGTGATATGGTGAGAGAATGGTGAAACTGACACAACTACAAGAAAAACGTGCTTTTTTTTTTTTGTCCGTCAGTCTGATAGATACACCACCACGTNACTGACTTTATCAGCAGTGGATGCTTGTGCTGAGCTACTTCATCTTTCAGGACAAGTTTCTGGCTTGTCATCTTTTAAAGCCAGAAGTTTGGTAATTGTACGAGGGCAGGATATGGTTACATGCTGTAAAGGTGATGCATCCCCGGAAGGTTAATTATACAATTACTGCTTCAGAAGGCAGCAAGAAACTGTTGTGCAAGGGACATCCAGTGTTTTCCTAGGCTTTGCTTTCTGTTTCCTCCTAAGGGAAATGGAGAGAATGTGAGGTGGCATTTGTGTGAACAGACAAGCCTTCTGTCTCTTTTGTTCTTATCTTCAAATCCTTTAATAAAGGGTATTTATTTAAAAAAAAAAATCCTACCTCCTTACAGAATTATGGCAGTTTTTACTAAGACAAGTCTTAAACATAAGACATAAATGTCTGGCTTTGTATGAAAAAAGTTAGTTCCACTGGCCCAGCATGAAACAAACAGTAAGGACACAAGTTTTAACACATGGAAGTTGAGTTCACTACAAGTTTGTAAACAGTTTTGGTTTTTTTTTCTCTCTTTATTCTGCTATTGCAAGAACATAAAAATATATGTCCTCTCCCCAGTCCATAACTTTGCATTTGCTCCCCCACCCTCCCCAGAAAAAAACCCCCTCGATACACCACCAGGTGGGTAAAAATTTTAAACCTACCTCTTGCAGGATTACAGGAGGTAAACAGCGTTACTACAGACAACAGTAGCAGCCTGGATTTGTGTAAAGGAAGAGGCAGCATTTTAAAATCCTCACGCACCCTCCCATCTCCTTTCCTTTTCCCAGCGCCCCCCCATTTAAAAAAAAAAAA